>VUQH01082027.1:0-19977 GCA_015106775.1 Etroplus canarensis | reverse complement strand
TTCCTTCTCTCTCTCTGCCTCCTAACACGCTTTCCCCCTCTCCCCCTCCTTGGTCTTCGGCCAACAGTAGCATAGTTTCCACCGGCACCCTGTTGGCTAACGGCACCGGAGGCAGTCGTTGTTAACCCGGGCCGCGACCAATCCGGTATGGAAGTCGCGTTATGAATCCGCATATTTGATTTGGCAAAGTTTTTACGCCAGATGCCCTTCCTGACGCAACCCTCACCATTTACCCGGGCTTGGGACCGGCACTAGGACTACACTGGCTTGTGGGCCCCTGTGGCTGGTTTGGTCACTGTAAAATTGTAAAACACTCTAGCCCAAGCCCCCTATCCTAACTTTTCCTAAAATGTTTTAACTTCACATATATTGATTTTTGAGTTTCGACAGTCATTGTATGTCTGCTTGGCAACACATTGTTTAAACACATTTTGATATGAAGCCTGCTCTGTCAAGGTCTCGGCGGAGCGACACATGGAGGAATGCGGACCCAAATGCAGGACTCCGCAGGCAGACAGGATAAAACAAAGAGCAAACTGTATTTATTGGGCTGATAAAGTCTTACAAAAGCAAGCAAAAATCCAAACAGAAACTCAAGGAATACAAAACAGGGACTATGGAACATGGAACACACAGCTGGAGAGGAAGAATATAAAGCAAGCTTTATTTAGCTGAGAAAAAGTTCATAAAGTACTAAACAAGGCATGAAACAAAGGTAGCTGGCGCACAGACTGAAGAGGAGACAACATCTACAACATGATACTAAACAAACGCAGGAAAGGACTATATATACACAGACTATTGGGGAAGTGGCAACAGGTGGGAAGGGGGCACAGCCGAAATTAATCAGAGCAATGAGAGACAGGAAATAAGCTCAAAAGTAAATACAAGAAACACTGGCTTACAAAGTAAAACAGGAAATACTCATCAAACTACAGACAGAATAAATGCAGGGAGACATGAGAAAGATAATAAAACCAAACCCAAGGAAACAAACTCAAATAACAAACTCCGAACTCAGTAAACTTGAACTCAAATATAATATTTCAAAATAGACAGCAGGAAGCATTACTTTACAGTGATAATCCAAACTAGAATCTAAGAAATGAGTAAATAAAATAAATATATAGGAGACATCAAAACTCCAAAACAAAGCTTACAGACGACACTATCATGAACCATATATATAAAAAATCTTTTGTCCTTCAAGCTCGGGTCCTCTACCTTTGGCCTGGGAGCTTGAGGGTTCTGCACAGTATCTTAGATGTTCCTAGAACTGTGCTCTTCTGGACAGAGATTTTAGATGTCATTCCTGGAATCTGGAATCTAGCTATCCTCAGTGTCTGCTATGCTGCCTTCTGATAGTACAATCCCCTCAATACTGACTATGTTCCTTCTTTTCATTACCATCCGACTACACTTCTCCAGTCCAAATGACATTCTGATGTTGTTGCTGTAAATCCTGGTGGTGTGGATCAGTAAATCATTGTCTCTTTCACTTCTGGCATACAGTTTGATGTCATCTATGTAAATTGGCTTGAAGCTGGCCTCTAGTGTTGTCTTCCACAACTATACAAGATCAAAAGTTGTAGGCATTCTAGAATCCCATATGTGAGGCACTGAGTCTTAGGCTTTCTTATAGTCAATCCAGGCGGTGCACAAGTTGGTCAGTCTGGTCTTACATCCTTGAGTGACTGCTCTGTCTACCAGTAGCTGGTGTTTTGCTCTTCTGGTGTTTCTACCAATTCCTTTCTGGGCCCCACTCATGTATTGAGCCACGTGCCTATTCTTCTTAGCCTCTATGATGCCTGACAGGAGCTTCCATGTTGTACAGAGGCAGGTTATGTTACTGGCCTGTAGTTGGATGGGGCTGGAATATATGTATATATATAAAAATAGCTATATATATATATATATATATATATATATTTTTTTTTTAATGGGTTTATAAGGCACAGTCCATTATGACAGCTGAATAAATTCTGTTGTATGTTTTTTGCATGCAATGTCAATAAAGTATTCATTCATTCATATATAAAATGAATAATTATCACAGGGCTAAACAGGTCATGGATGGGATACTGAGCTGGGGGCAGAGTGGATGATTGGAGAACTGGGTGGGTTGGCAGTATAGAGCAATAGAGGAACCTTAGCTGAACACAACCGAGTACAGATTATGGCAAAGTAATATCAGCAAGTAAATAGTGAAATCTGGAACACAGTGGCCAAATTGGACTGGTTTTAGACCTGAGGAGAAGAGCCGAGGTGGTGAATTTTAAAATGTAGGTGATAATCTGTTCAATCTCTAAGTGCTGTGTTTTATACCTTCATTATTTTAGCATAACCACCACACTTTATCCAAAATTAGTTTTTATTTTTTCCATAATGTTCTTGCAATTAAATAATTTAGATCTGTTAGTTACTGTACTGTTTGTTGTCACCTTTATTTATTAATAGATTCAAAAATGTATTTTACCTTAGGATTTGCAACCAAATATTCACAATCATTTGTAAACCTAATGAAGTGTCCCCGGTAGCATAGTTTGTGCATTTGTCTCACAAGCAAAAGGTCCCTGGTCTGAACCCAGGTGTGGACACAAGCCCCTCTCACCATGGAGGGTTGCTTCAGGAAGGGCATCTGGTGTAAAACGTCTGACAAATTACCAATGTGGATTAATCCACTGTGGTGACCCCTTGGGGAAAATGCAGAGGAGCCGCTGAAGGTACATTGCACTACAAAATGTCCAAAACAAATCACACGTTTCAATCCATCAAAGCTTCCCAGAGTTCGAGATTGGATGAAACTAGAAATGTGAGATTGCCACTCCAGAAGTAAAGTGTAGCACTATATTTGTCTCAGCACCCATACCTGTCATTTAGAAAGGACTATTATCCATTCTATTTCTTCCACTTTTATGAAGTCAAGTCATTGTAGCAAAGATGCTTAACAGAGTATAGACATCTTTTTCCAATTCCTCCTGGAAGATCTTGAGGCTTTTTCAGGCCAAACAGGATAAACTCTCTTAAGAGCTCTGCACTGACAAGAATGCATCCTTGTCAGGTACTCAAACCACCTCAGCCGGCTCCTTTCAACATGGAGGAACAACAATTTTCCTCTGAACTCCTTTCAGATATCTGAGCTCCTCACCCAGTCCCTAAAGATAAGCACAGCCACCATAAACTAAAAATTAATTTTAAAAAAGTATTAGTTACAGATTTTCAGCAACTGTTCCAAGATAGTCTGTAGATGCCCAATACTTAGCTACTAGCATACCATTGCTGTTAGCATAACCTTAAGTTTAGTTTATCATCACTGCATCAGTTGTTGCACTCGCCAGCTGTGACATCACCACAGCCCTGTAACCATTTATATTGGTCATCATAGACTCGCTGCAATCTTCTCCTGAACAATAGGTGCTGGTGCTCAGACGAACCCTTAGCATCAGCACTGCTACTGGAGAAGAGGTCAAAACAGAAAATAAAGAGATCAAACTTTCCCCCCCAAAGTTTTCCCCATAAAGTCTGATCTTTTCAAGTTGTTCTAGTACGCCCCTCTCTCTAATATGAAAATCTCTGAGCTCCTCTACCGATATGTCAATTAAATGGCAGTAAAAACCAACACAGTCATATTACTCGTGTTTTCAATCTGGCCTGATTGTGAAGTCACATTTGGCACACGCCACTGTTTGCAAGGGTGACAATAGAAAGCATCAACTAGGTGTTAGCCACTGATTTCTTTTCCTTATTAGTGGCAGTGACTTGGGCTTTTTTGCAATACAATTGTCTGCTACAGAAAAATCTGAATCAGAATACTTTATAAAAAGGTCCCTCAGTTAGAGCAGATTATGAAAGACTTGCTTTCACCCCAATAGCATAACAGTCTGTTAGCCTTAGTCTTTTTTTGCATGTCAAGGCAAAATACTGCATTATTCAAGCATTAACGTAGCTAGGAAGCACTGGATGCTTGTTACCAACTAAGGTCACACTACTATGCAGCTGTATCATCACGAGAGGATTGCAGTGTTTGATGTAACGTCAGTGATATCTGCTACATTACCTCTAAACCACAGCTCTACTTGGACTGAATGTGCTGCTCTGTGCAACTCAGGGTTCAACATTACCAATGGCCTAATGGCCTAGGCCCAGTACAAAAGTATTTTGGGCAAGTTCACCGGCCAGCCACTGACCTGTTTGGAAACACCATCACTGGCCCAATCATTAATTCACCTGTGGAGCACACTTGCTGAAAAGGACCTCTACTAATGAGCAGTTTTTTCTCTTAGTCATTACGTCCACATTAAACAATAAGTAACATTCTTCTCTCATCTACCACTGAATAAGGATGAAGCTAAAATGAAAGCTGTCTGTATACCGGTGGTTCTCAAACTGTGGGGTGCAGACAATTAGGTGAAAAATTTTACATGAAACTAAGGTGAATGGATATGATTTTCATTTGAAAAAGTAACAAGCACATGCATGCTTGCTGATAATGCTACCATGCTAATAATATGCACCTTTAAGTAAAATTCACTGTGGATCCTTTTTTAATGTTAGTGACTAATAAAATTCTGGGGTGTGGGACATTTTTGTGTAGCGTTGGTCGCAAACTTTATTCGGCTGCCAAAGAATGGTTTGAGAACCACCGCTGTATAGAAATAAATGGCTGGAACTTCAAATTTTGCAAATTTTTTTCAAACTTTGCCACAAGCTGACAGCAGAGGTCCACCTCTTGCTTTCTAACAGCAGTAACTGCAGCATGCAGTAGTGAATCTATAGAGGGACCCAACATCAACTCCACTACTTATTCTAGAGGTTCAGTTACTATTTTTACCTGATACAGGTTAATAATTTTAAATACAATCCCACGAAATTATGTTAAATTCTTATAGGTTAAGTTAACAGTAATCAGATAAGACTTTTTTTTGCAAGCAAGTAAAAGCCTGATTTACTGGCCTGGCGGTACAGTTGGAAAAAATGTTTTGTTGAACACTAGGCACCTGATTGACGTCATAGTGTGCATCTTAAGCCTTACTGCAGCTTAACACAGATTGGCCGCTATGCCAAAACCACCAGAGCTCAGGTCTCTTCCTGGAGACTTGCTACAAACCAGATCCAATGCAAACTATGCATGCTGTCAAACTTCACAGCGCCACATTTTATTCACATTTCCTCCTCTAAACAGGAAGAATGCTATGTACTTCAATGCACCCTGGTTTTCATTTAGATTGGGCCACAGAAAACGCATACAGTCAGCTCTAATCTCAATATGACAAGGTGTTCAGAACACTTCCACTAGCCCATCTGTGTGACTGTGGGTGCACCTTTCTGCTGAGAGGAGGAGGATGTGGTCAGGCTGTCAGTAAGATTCATCATCAGCTACCTGAACCAAACAAAAACAAGTGACATGACAAGAGAAAGAGCTGATAATGGCTTTCACCTACATTTTGTGATGGCTGAGGCTGGCTGGCTGGCTGCCTGCCTGCCTGCCTGCTTTGCGCAAGTTTGAAGACGGTTTTAATGGCTCACGGAGCTGGCTGTGAAATGCATACAAATACCAGGCACATCGTTATAATATTTTTAACTGCGTTACTAAATTATATACAGTTCTGCTCATGTTAATGGCTGGTGAGGGGAAAAAAAGCAACATGAAGTAACGTACATTTCACACGTTCGTGTGTAGGTTGTGTCGCTTTCGGCAGGTTTGGGTGTCAAGATAAATGAACCACTAACAATCAGGCCAAGAAGTTCGCCAGAGGGATCGGTCTATTCACTGAAAAAGGAACAACATTCCATTAAACCGCTTCTATTTTACGCCAATTAAAGACGTGTACTGGACCTCGGCGCTCTGTCTGTGCATATAACCGATACTCTGTTAAATACTGCTTGAAAGCAGCTGCGGTGTAGTGAAAACCCTCTTATGTCTAAACTAAATTAAGTTTAAATTGAACTATATACGGTTTAATAGTTAGAAAGTTAGCCACGGTGGTACTTTAGACAACAACGCAGTTATTTTGGCAAACAAAACATGCTAGCGTTACCCTTACTTTCAGTTAACAGGCTAGCACAAGCAGCCGCAGCGTCGTTACTCATCGACGTTCTGTTGTATAATTTCACAAAGTGAATCTAACACTGTACGTGCATTGTCCTCTTTAATCCACTCAAATATCAACAGATTAGCGCTGTGTGCAAATGAAAGCGAACACTTTACTCGCAGTTAATTTGTAAACACGGCGCCCGGTTGAGTTTCGGTCGATAGTCAGAGGCTGGGTTAGCTTGTGCGCAGAGCTGGCCTGGACTCACCGTGATGTTGCAGTGGATGATCAGCAGCTTCTCTCCCGTTACGTTGAATTGACAACTGAGTTCATCGGGTTTCCAGTCTATTATTCTGAATCGTTCGTGATTTGGGTCAAAAATTGACTCCAAAAACTTCAGTTCGGCCTTCAGCCCCGAAACCGACATCTTCTGCTCATCTCAAACCACCAGGCCGCTGGCAGAGGGGAAGTCGGGGCGGAATACGACCGCGCAGTCGAGTCGGCTCTACGGATCTCGCATATTAGCGTGAGAACAACAACAAAGGGCTGGAGAGTCAGCTTTATATAAACCTATATGGTGCACACACACACACACACAGTCCTGACACTAAAGAAATATATACATCTATTTACCTTATTTCATCTGTTTTGGTGCCAATACAGGTGGAGTCACAGTAGGGAATTTTCCTAAAATAGGATGAAAAGATTCAGTGGCATACAGTGGATATAGAAAGTCTACACACCACAGTAAAAATACATAATTTTTCTGAAGTAAAAACGAGATCACCCCAAATCACGTCACAACTTTTTTCCACCTTTAATGTGACCGATAACCTGTACAGTTCATGTGAAAAAGAAAAAAATCTGTTAGGAATAGGGTGACCAGATCCCATTAAACTAAATGTGGGACAAACCAAGGCTGTAATAGTTAATTAAAACTAAGCTTAAACCTAAAACTAGGTGAGAAGAAACATTTTACTTAACTTGAATAAAATAAAAAACCAGACTTCTGATACAAATGAGTTAAAAGATATGTATTCTCAGAACTAATTAAGCTAAAATAAAAATACACAGGAAGTGCTCTTCATTTTAATCATTGTCAAACTGGTCCAAGACTCCTGATCTTTACTTGACAGAGCATTAACTGCCTTCATAAAGTATTGTGTAATTTCTATTATAAACATCTTAAATCTTTCCCTGACAACCCCCTCCCCTTCCCTAGATTATGATGATAAAAGCAACCCCAAAGTATGATACTGCCACTGCCATGCTTCACTGTGGGTATGGATGGTGTTCTGCTGGTGATGCGCAGTGTTTTTGTGCCAAACATACTTTTTGGAATTCTGGTCAAAAAGTTTAACTTTGGTTTTTTCAGATTACAGCACATTTTCCCACATGTTTATGGAAGACCTGATGTTTGTGTGTGTGTGTGTGTGTGTGTGTGTGTGTGTGTGTGTGTGTGTGTGTGTGTGTTAAAGCGAAACCCACAGCATGTAAAGGCTGAGTCAAGCATGATTCCACTCAAGGGTCTCTGTTTTTTTTTTCTTTTTTCAAGGGGGCATTTATTTACTGGATTGGTTGTTTTGATTGACAAAGGCAGGGGAGAGTAAATGCACTACTTGTTATGCAGCTGAAGTCTGTCAAGCCTCCAACACCTGCTCTCTTTCAGATGCTTATTTCATTATGGCTTCTCTCTCCCAGGAGTCAAGGCAGTTGTATGTGTGTGTGTATGTGTCTCTCTGTGTGTGTTTTTATTTCTTTTTTAATCCTGTGCTGCATGTTTACCTGGATGTTATTCTCTTTCTCACGTTCTCTTTCTCTCTCTCTGCTTCAGCCAAGTCTTGGCCCATTTGCAGCTGAGTGCAAGCTCACCTAGTATCTCCATGCCTGATTTTTTGGTTTCATTAGTTTGTCTGTTGCTCGGTGTGCCCCTATGACAGCAAGCAAGCAAGTGGTTTATCACACTGAAGCATACCAGGCAGGCTCAGCTGTAAGATACCCCCAGTTGCTGCACCACTGTGCCCCCTTCATCTGTGAGTGGAGTCTAAATCAGGAAATCCGTACAGATCAACCATCAACCCTGCGTGGTTCATTATTTATTTTACATTTCTTAATAACACTCCCATGAGAATCTCGTTCTTGCTTGTGCTCTGCATGTCAAGAGCTGAATTTCATAGTCAAGTAGCGCTGGATGTAAATAAGCACAGGAGACAAAACAATATTTTGTAGGCTAACAATTTAGTGTGCTTTCTTTTAAGTATTTATACATCAATTACATCTTTCAAACTATTAAAGGTGAGTTTATGTTTTATTCCACAAATGCAGATCTGTACAAATCGACTTTTATGTAGGCTGCACCTTCCATGAGGCTGGGGCGATTGTGTAATGGTTACGGTGCCAGGCTCATGATCGAGAGGTCATGAGTTTGAATCCTGGTCAGACCCCCACCGTGCCAAGACCCTTAGGCAAGATCCTAACCACAAGTGTGCCTCTGTCCACCCAGCAGTAAAAAAATGGGTACCAGTAAAATACTGGGAAGGTAACCTGCAATGGACTAGCGTCCCATCCAGTAGGGGTCTAACTCCTAAGTCGCTTCACGCTACAGAAACCGGGGATAAACTCCGGCCTGATGAGCCTTGTAGGCTCGGGTGTAAAAGCCCAACGGACTTTGCCTACCTACACCTTCCACGACATCCCTATAATGAAAGTCTGTCAGTGACTATTATGCTTAACTGGTCTATTGCTCATTCACACAGTCAATTTGGTGGTAAGACATGCAGAACAGTGGTAACTCAATACCATCCAAACTGTAGGTCAAATCTCTGAACTTAAATCTGCTCTATACATGTTTAAATCACTTCAAGTGCCTTTTTTGTGGTGGGCACGGCAAGAGATGCTATTTCCATGCAGAAAATATGTTACCAAGGTAACAGAGGAGAGGGAGAGAGAGCATGTGTGTGTGTGTGCGTGAGAGCGAGTGAGAAAAAGGCTGAGATACCCCCTGAATACCAGGACTGCTGCTGCTGCTGCAGACATAGAGCACAGCATTCCACCCCTGCCAGCATCACTACAGCAGAGTTCCAACCCAGCAAACAACACACATCTGAAGGCTGTCTTTGAATGCTTTAAATGTCAAGATACTTTGGTTTTATTTCGGTCTTTATTTGCTGAAGTGTCACCAAGTAACAGAACAGTATAGGCTGTATTTCACCCTTCAGTTTCTTCAGGGTTTTTTTTTTCAATATTTCTTCTCTTGTTAGTTCTCTTTCTTTCCATGTCTGTCTCTAACTATATATAGATTGGCTTTCTATCTTTTCTCTGCCTCAGCTTCAGTCTTTCTCAGTCTGTTTACACCTGTCTCCTCTCCTCTCGCCTCTCTGCGTCCTTCAAGCTCAAAATTACTTCACAGACACCATAATTAACCGCACTACACTGTTGCCAAAGCAGGCTGTGCAAGGTTTATAATTTATAAGGCAAATGAAACCTGTCCCAATTTAAGAAAGAAAGACAGCAACTTACTTCACTGCAATATATATATAAAATGTACACACAGTAAAATATGATTTATACCAATAACCATCTATTTTAACTGTCAGTTACTGTGTAAAAAAGGCCTGAAATACCCTGGCTTCTATATCTCAGAAGCCAGATGACTTATTTTAACATCTTTGGGATTACATTTGTTGAATAGTGTGATGAAGAGTATTATCTGACACCTAACGGATAACAAATGATTGGGTTTTTTTTATCAATCACAAGTCAGCTACAGCATTAAAGCCACATGCATAGTATTTTTCGGTTCCCCTTCATGCTGCCAAAACAGCTCAGGTGTGGCTGGATATGCATTTGGACCATCTGGGTGTGCTATAGTGTCTAGAACTTGGACATTGGTAGTGGACCTCTTGGGTCCTGGATGGAGCATCTGTGGATCTGGTTTGTTCTGAGGCATCTCAAGCATGCTTTAGCAGATCAGACTCTGGGGAGTGTGGAGGTCAGGGTGTTGCCTTGGGCTCTTTGTTGTCTTCCCCAAACAATTCAGAAGGAGGTTTTGACAGCATGGTGGGTCCATTATTCTCCCCCAACTGGCTGTGGCAGATGGCTGCCCCTCTGTGAGCCAGGTCCTGCTAGAGGTATCTTCCTGTTAAAAGGCAGTTCTTCCTCCCCAAAATGCCAAGTGATTACTCATAGGGGATCATCTCTGTCTATTATTTTAGGGTCTTTATCTTACAGTATGAATTGCTTTGAAGGGATTGTTGCTGTGAATTGGAGCTACACTGTATAGACAAAAGTATTGGGCCACATCTCTTAATCACTGAATTTAGGTGTTTCATTCAGTCCCATAACACTATTGTCCCCACAGTGAAATGGTTTACACATTTGCCTTGCAAGCAAGCAAGCAGTCCCTCTTAATAGGAAGGGCATCTGGTGTAAAATCTCTGCCAAATTACAGATGCAGATTAATCCAATGTGGTGACCCCTTGGGGAGAATACAAGGGAGCAGCCCAAGGTACATTCAGTCCCATTGCCACAGGTGTATAAAATCAAGCACCTAGACATGCAGTCTGCCTTTGAAAATATTTGTGAAAGACTGGGCTTTTCTAAAGAGCTCCCTGAACTTGAACATGGTACTGTAATAGGATGCCACAGTTGTAACAAGTCCAGGAAATTTTTTCCCTCCTAGATAGTCCACAATCAACTTTAAGTGGTATTACTGCAAAGTTAAAGGGTTTAGGAACCACAGCAGCTAAGCCACGAAGGGGCAGACCACATTATGTCACAGACTGGGGTCTATGATTGCTGAGACGTATAGTGGATAAAATTTGCCAACACACTGCTGACTCAATAACTGCAGCATTCCAAGCCTCCTCTTGCATTAATATGAAAACAAAAACCATGTGCCAGGAGCTTCATGACATGAGTTTTCATGGTCAAACAGCTGCAAATTGAAAATTACATTGCCACTGGACTCTGGACACATGTTCTTTGAAGTGACAAATACTGCTTCTCTTTTTGTCAATCTGATGGATGAGTGAATGTAAGGAGAATACTACCTACCTGACTGCACTGTGGCAACTGTAAAGTTTGGAAGAAGGAAATTGCGATCATTTTCTGGGGTTGGCCCGGGCCTTATAGTTCCAGTGAAGGGAAATCTTAATGCTTCAACTTACCGAAATATTTTGGACAATTCTGTGCTTCCAGCTTTGTGGGAACAGTTTGGGGAAGGCCTTCTGTTCCAGCATGACTGTGCCCCAGTGCACAAAGCAAGGCCCATAAATACATGGTTAGATGAGTTTGGTGTGAAAGAATTTGACTGGCCCGCTCAGAGCCCTGACCTCAAACCCATCCAGTACCTTTGGAGTGAGCTAGAACTGAGCCAGGCCTTCTTGGTCAACATCAGTGTATGACCTCACAAATGCTGTTCTGGATGAACAGGCAAAAATTTCCACAGACACGCTCCGAAATATTGTAAAAAGGCTAACCAGATGAGTAGAAGCTGCTACTGTGGCAAAGGTGGGACCAATTCCATATTAATGGCTATGGATTTCGAATAGAATGTAAGTGTAATATATAGATGCCCCAATGCTTTTGTTCATGTAGTGTATGCAAATAAAACTGAATTGAATTGCTGCAGGAGGCTGGTGTAATGGGAAAGTGCCATTGCCACGGCTTGATTTGTCTGAAGCAATGCTGGTGGGCCAGATGTGCATGTCCGAATTATATACCAGCAATGTCACGACCCAAGGTTTCCTAAGAGAACATTGCAGTTTACCTGTCAGTGGTTTTACTGTTTTTACTTTGCACTTTGAGATACTTGCACATTACTTGAAATCATTTTACACTGCTTCATACTTCTAATTCACTACATTTCAAAGGAAAATATCACACTTTTTATTTGTCTACATTTATCTAAGAGATGTAATTACTATTTAGATTTCAGGTTGAGACTTTAAAAGACATGAGAAATTTTAATTGTTAAAGATTAAAGAGGTGGTCGCAGCCACAGAATTGTGTCTAATTGAGGTCAAGTTTCAAATGTGTGTGAGTTGTCAGATCCTCCAACAAAACATTTCCCCACTAAACTTCTCTGGCGGTTTACTTGAATAACTATTTGAAGCTGAAAAAGGGAAATGTGTCCAGTATTTCCCAGTAAATTAAAAAGCACACAAAAGCAGAATACAATTTGTGTCGCGGAACCTCATTAATCATCTCTGCAAACCCTTGGCTCTTTTAAAAGTCAGTCCACTTGAATCAGCTAACAATAAAATACTGCCAGTGTACATCAGTAATACAAATGTGATTACGTCATGTGTAACTACTGTGGAACTTTAATACCTTTACAGAAGTATAAAAGCTAAAGCTGTGGTATTTTTTACATTGTTGTATAAATTGAATAAAATATCTGTTTTCCTATCAGTGACAGTCAGCTGTATTGCTAATGCAAATAAGCTGTTTTACATAGAGTACTCTAATGTGAGTGTTTTCCAATCTGCCTGAGAGCAGGCTGATTTGAGTTTTAAAAACAGAGCTTAAAAATATGTGTTGCTCTTTTTCTACCTCCTGTTTTTGGCACTGTCGTGAGTTTGTTTTCTTTGTGTTGCCAGATCTTTTTTTGCCAGATGTCTATAGCATCAGTAGACAGACTTCAATCACTTTTCCCTTTTTTTGTTTCTGGTAGCCCACCGTTCCAAGGTAACTCGCCACTTCGTCTGTTTTTTGTCTTTTCTGTGCGTTCAGTAGCTTTGCCTTTGTGTGTTTTGTGGCAGAAACTGTGGTTTTCCCTTTGCTGTAATGTGGTGTCAGTCCAGTTCTGTCTCACACAAAGCAGTGTCTTACTCCCAGCTGTTTTCTCTCCTCCCTCTGGCCTCAGTGTCTCCCCTGTCACGTCAATCACAAATCGACCTTTATTTATCTATGCTTCATTTCAATACCCTCATCACATTCTAGCTTCGCTCTTCAGGTCACTAAAGGTGTATTACCTTCAAAAGAGCATGGCCATTGCATCTACATTTCAGATAACTGACAGTAAGACCATGCAGATGTGATCAGCCTGCAAGTTCTGCATCACAGATCAAAAGGCCTTTAAAACTTATTTATGAAGAGCTACCTGACATACTCGATTTCAACTGCCGTGGCTCTGTCCCGTCAGTTGCAGTGGATGATAACTGATCAAACAACAGCTATGGGGCTACTGCACTCTATTTTTCTTCCCATCACCACATATTCCTGCATACATAGTTTATGAGCCCAGTTAGTGTGAAATTCATGTTAAATGTGACACCCTGGTTTGATATCTCAACTTAACAAGAACACTCTGAGCAATAAATAAGATTAGCTCACAGAAACACAGTCAATTCATAATCCTGGTGTGAGCTGGTTATGAAAGGCCTAGAGCCATGTAGATCTATGTGTGAGGATGGAGAAATTATTCAACAATACCCGAGTGAAATGCGGACATGCATGAAGGAATGTAAACATTTGGGACTACTGAGTGTCTATGAGATGGGCCAGTAAAATAATGTGGCCCATGACCTCCCAACATTTTCTAACCCTCTATTACCAGAAGCCTGGAGCGATAACAAGATTAGCATAAGCACTTTTTGTAAATCAGAGTGAATGGGATTCTTAAAGAAGCTTAAACTGTCCCCTTTCAACTGTGGTTGATAGATAGTTGAGAACTGACTGGCACATCTGCCTAGTTGCTGCTTTGTTCTCTTAGTGATCTTCAGCCCTGGCAAATCAATGAGAGATTCATCATTGGGGACGCACAGTGCAGAGAAGGAAAGCAAATCACTTCTATAAGTGATAGCAGCTATCAGGCAAATGGGCAGAAAATGGTTCCTAATGGTGCCTGGTATGTCTGGTGTAAACTGCAGCCAGCCTCTTTGTCGTCCATCACCCTGGAGCATATGTAACTGAAAGAAGGGAAGTGGCAGAAGAGGAGAAGAAGAGGAGGAAGCATCTGTTCATTCAGCGTGGGAACCCCTCAGGGGGGCGACACGATAATCTGGGTTCACGTCAAACCGAATCTGGTGCCTGTGCTGTGGGAAGATGCTGTGTCACTTGCTAAGTCTGTGTGTCAAACAGTGGAAGTCACTGAGTGTGCACCCCTGGTGTGTGACCTTCACTCAAGCTCTACTTTACTTTCTAATGGGATTTCAAAAATGTTCGCTCATTTTCTCCCCTGGCTTTGTCAAAATCCTGTTGGTAATTGAGGCATAGTTGACTCAAAAGCTGAGATAATTAAAAATGAATGACTCCGACCCTTCTCTAAACCCCTATAAGTGGCAAATTCACGCACAGGAAAGCAGAGTTCAAGAGGGGAGGGGCTTTTCAGGGTGCGCTGTTAACATTACAACAGATGCTTGGCAGCATTAGTTATAAACTTTAGTCATGAGTTTGACTTGACAGTAACAGTTGGTGCTGCATAAACAAGGAAGTCTTTAGTTTAGATTTGACCATTTCAATTATCTCCCCCCTTGCCCAGACTGCTGTTTTCCCAGAAACAGTAATCACATTCACTATTAATGAGCCATGATGTTCATTCTGGACCCATCTACTCCTCTCAATAATGCATACTCTTAGGAATTGCCTGTGCATATTTTACACCTTGCCACCTCCCCCCTGGTGTGCTCCCCACCAGAAAGATACCTGTGGTGTTCTGGTTACACTCACTATCTGGCCCCAGGAGCTCTCTTTACATGTTCACCCAGGGATGATGCTTGCCAGGGAAACAATGTCTCATGTGTGACTTTGACTAACACTGCCTGCCGAGCAGAGATAATGAAACACTAAGCTGCTGCACGGAGAGCGAAAGGTACTAACGCACTTGTTAAAGGACCTCGGTTTTCTAAGCATTTCTATTACGCCTCTAACTGTGATGCTAACAGGCTCTTCAGTTTGTTAAAACAGACACAACAGTCTCTTTAAATGAGACATTTGACCACAAACTGCATACATCAATGTCCAAGTGTGATTTTCTCCACCACATGATTGTCATTAGAAGCAGGCAATTGTGGCATCAGAGACTATGCTGGTTTAAGTGCTCCATAACGGGACTTGTCCAGTCAGAATCAACTGAAACGCATACAAAGGAATGAAAAGCCCATTAGCTGTAACAGCAGAAAATGAACTTATCTGCAGAACAGTGGAGTTACTATTGTAGAGAGGGGGAAATCAAACTTCGACTGAGGAGAGAATGGCCCCTCTGTTTGTAGAAGGTAGGCTAGACTCAGAGAGACTGGCGACTTCAGTTGTGAAGCAAGCTGGTGGGTGGGTGGCGGTGACGGTAGAGGTTTGGAGGGCTGTTCAGGAGCATGACAGGACTCCTGCATTTGAGAGGAGTGAGTCAGCATGATGCAAGACAGTAGACTGGATAAGGAGGGGGGTCAGAGACTGTTGAGGGTAGGAGGCAGGCTAGACAAGGGCCTGGAAACTCATTGTAAGGGTTTAGAAAGCGGGTCAGACTTGTGCAGTCTTGTGAAGGGGAACGTGTGGTTGTGATCTGGCCACAGGGCTCACTCTGCTCTGGTAGTTGCCAGACCTCCAGCCATGGTCTATCACAAACACTCACCTCACTGCTGTCCCCTCTTCGTCCAGCCCCCACCCCTCACCCAGTCCCCCTCCCTCACCATCTTTGTGAAGGTGCACTGAATACCAAAGAGCCAGAGGCTGCATGGCTGGCTTACAAAGGATGCTCTCTTCTCTGTCTCCTGCACTCCTCGTTCTGCTCTGCTCTACATTCTCTCTTGTGCTGGGCTCCCTGTGCCCTCTTCCTCTATCGTCTACCGCTCTGTCTCTGAGCTGTCTCACTTTCTTCTCTGCACCTTTCGCTCCCTTTCTATTTCTTCATCGTCACCCATGACTCTCTGCCTTCAACCCTCCTCGCTGTATTTGTTTCACAAAACCTTCCATCTCTCTGCTTTGTCCCCTTGTCCCCCCCTCATTCTCTGTCTCTCTCTTTCCAGAAATGCATTTATTATTAACACACACCTCTGGCTCTCACCAAAGACTGAACCAAGGTTCAGGCCAAACTCCTCAGCATTTTAATCACCCATAATGAGCAAGAAATAATGAATAAAAGTCCTTGAATGAAGCCTGTTTAGGTGATAGCAATTAATTTATGTCTACACAGTGTATGTGCAGCTCGTCTGAACAGGTTTTCCCTGCGTAACTCTGTATTTTTCTTGTGCTGTATCCCTTGAGATTTCATGCTGAGTGAGGCATACTAGTGTATGTAGCGGGTATAAAAATCAATCAGACATCATCCAACTACCGAAATACACAGTGAATCCGAGCTCGTATTCCAGCGGACAATGCATATCATGTCAGTTCTGAGATGGGAGACATTACTGTAACTGTAGAATTAGTCATGCGCAGGTTCCCACTGCGGAGGTTGTGTTTAACCTCTCCTGCGGCAGGTTTTTTTTTGCAGCGGCTGCTGTCCGAGGGCATAGGCACGGTGCTGTCAGATGAGTGAGAAGATATTCAGGCGAGGGGTGTCCCCGGTGACTAGCATGGCCTCTTTTCATCATCTGCTTCCCTCCTCTCTTTGAACAAATGCGAGGGCTTAGGGCAGGGATCTGTCAGAGGTCCACCACTTGCAGAGAAAGGGGAATTATGTTCCTGCAAAGCTACCGAAACTCCCAAATTCATTACTACTTGGGCTGGCAGAGCTTGAAGAACCAAGAGATGCAGCTATTGTTTTGTTCTGAGACACAGTGCAGAAAGGGCTCCTCTCTAATTGCAAGGGAAGCTACACTAGGCAAACCGAAAATGAGATAAATCTGGCCCTTTTATCACTGGTTTATTTATACTGGTAAACATCAAACAGAAACAACAGCAAAATCAAGAGCGGACGTCCTCCCATTCTTGTGATTATCGTTTCTCTTACATCGACAAGTTAATTTACAATGGTTGTCATCGTTGTGACACGATAACTTCAGTAAGTAAAAAAAACATGAAAATGAACCATTCCTCTGGATCCACACGTAGCATCAGATTACTTCTCACACCTGTCACGCTGTTGGTGTTGATTCAATTGTTGCTCAAATCAGTCATGACAGGAATCCTGTCGGAGCTGAGTCTTTATGTAATTACGCGATAAAAATATATCGATTCAAACCGGAGGGCAGTATTAGGCTCGACTTGTGCCACAAAAATGCTGCATTGTGCTGTGTCTGGGGAATGAAAAGATGGAGCGCTGTCAATCAACTACATTCTTTTCCTACACCTCTGGGATGTAAAGCACATTCGTAATCTCTCCAAAACCAAAGCCAAAGTAATTAAGACATGTCACTGCCTATCTGTAGAGCTGGAGACAAGAATCATGTTCAAAGTCTACAGAGATTGTATCACTTTAAGTAACAGGGAATGAGATTGTGAGTATAATAACCCCATCCCCTGTGTGATGCTTCTGCTATAATACAGTATGTCCAGGTTACTGCATTCAATACCACATGAACACTTATGGTTGCACTGAGATATACAGTATCTCACACAACTAAACATTTTTGTACACGAAGTTGTTTATACATTGTTGTGCCTTTCATGAAAGTTTGATCAAATTCTGCTATAAAGAAGACTTTGATAGGTTATAAGGTAGAAAACAAATGTGAAACATTTCCCATAAACCCTGTGTGCCTGCCTTCTCCCACATGTATGAGAGGAGGCTACAGGTCCCTCAATAAAGAGCGCAAAAGCTCAAAACAAGGCATAAAATCCCCATCTGCTCCACAATGGGCCACAAATCCAATCCAACAATCCAAGAGAGCGCAGGTAGTAAACTTCAAATCATAAAGTGCTCTCCAGAAGCCACTCAGACCTAGAGAGCTTGTCCCTGGCCCGGCGAATGTTTGTTGTGCTCTCAAGCTGCGGCAACTCTCCACTCATCGACAGACTGCGTTTGGAGCGCAGACTGGCCCCAGTTTTTGGGTAGGCCACATAGCAGCGCTCCATGATTGAGTCTGCATTAAGGGAGTGTCTGCGGTTCACCCTCGCTCCCCCTGCAGGCACAGTCATGTAATGTCGAGAAGCTAGTTGGGAGCGTGGACCCCTGGGAACAGCAGTCCACTTGGTGGGCTGGCCTGGTACAGAAAGAGCAATGGCAGTGGACATTTTCACTTCTGACGAATTATTCCGGTTCATATTATCAAGCTCAACATCTGCTTCAGCTTGGCGAGCCTCTGAGGGTTTTGTTGGACCACTTAAACGTTTGGGTCTTGGAGCGCCTGGGGAGGCTGGGTGCCAGCTGTGACTGCCGGCAGAGGTAGAGACTGTGCAGTCAGGGACAGAAGGTTTTGTGGTTGCTACCACGACAGGCGGTCTCTGCTTGGCTGGTTCCGGGGGAGGCAGGGCAACTCGGAGGCAGTCCTTGTCATTCTTCTCTGGCCGCAGAACCTGCTTAGAGAGAGACTTGGGAATCCCACAGCCCTGTAGCTGTCCATCACTGCTCAATGACCTAATATCCCCCATCTCTAGAGCCTGACAGGCGACGGGGAGACAGAAAGAGAAAGAGAGAGAGAGAGAGAGAGCGAGAGAGAGAGAGAGAGAGAGAGAGGGAGGAATGAAAGCAAATCTATTAGACACGTATTTCAATAAAAAGATAAATAACAAGCGAAAAAAGTAAAAAGCACAAGGAATCATGTCAAACTGACCTTATCTGCTTCCCCTTGGTTACACACCCGATAGCGCACAATGAGGAAAATGATAAAAGCGAGCACTGAGGCCACAATAATCCCCCCAATGATGACCACAATGGTGCCACCAAGAAACTGGGACTGCATGAAATGGCATCTCAAGTACTGCGGCTCGGTGGTGAAGTGGACACAACCTATCACTCTGGTGGCGGTCAGCGAAGTCACCTGGTCGTCATAGATGGCCAGCACGCACAAGTCATACTGCGTACCAGCTGCCAGGTTGTTTACTAAGATGTTCTTACTGGTTGGGGGTATCATCCTATAAAAAGGGGAAAAGCTTTGTGAGTCTGACATACTTTAGATTAGAGAGGGTTGAATAAAAGGAGACAAAGCAAATCAGATTATCAGGCTTATTGTTTTGTATGGATGAAATGACATGACAATCATTCATCTCCCAAGGGGCTATTTACGATCTGTCTGGGCACAATCTTTTGTGACATTTGATTTATTCTCTCAAACATCATTACAGATAAAAGGTTGCTTTGGGTAGCTAGGGATGTCTGAATCCTCCATTTGTTCACAACATCAGGATTACAGGATGTAACTCTTTAATGTCTCCTTAATTTGGTAGCAGCTGCCAAAACACCATATGTGTTACTGACTTTGAAGTTCATTTAGAAAAAAATGGTGGTCTTGTGCAATGATCCTATCATATCACAGTGATTAGCACAAAATATGCAGTGAAAGGGTGTAGAGATGAAAGAATTCTGTATACGCCGGTTCCTCAGATGGGCATGTGTGAAGCCTCTGATGCTTTTTGTAAAAACTGTGGAAGACTAGTCTTTCATCTTCCTATGAGTCCACAGCTTAGTGCTGACATTCTGTTTTGATTTTGTTGATTAAGCATTATCAAGCTTTTTCACATTGTAAATGACACACTGCAGAAAGGGGAGATTATGAGTCGAAGAATGAGAAGTTAGATATGGCGCATTCGTTTACCTTCCTGATAGGATTAATAAATGCACAAATAATCATGTTGACAGCCAGGTCCATTCTTACACTGTGTGCACAATTATTAGGTAAGTGTCATTTTTGAGGATTAGTTTTATTATTTAACAACAACAGTGCTCTTGGTCAATCCAAAATGTTAATATACCTCAAACTTGAATATTTGAGAAACTGAAAGTGAGGTTTTGGCTTTTGTACAAGAATATCTGTGTGTTATTAGGCAACTATTAGTGTGCAGAATTATTACACAACTCAAAGAAAAAGAAAAATATTCCCATCTCACTTGTTATTGTTAAAGTGAG
>VUQH01082026.1:0-16914 GCA_015106775.1 Etroplus canarensis | reverse complement strand
TTTCTCTTCTAACTGGCATCCAACTTGTGGGGCATATGCACTAACAACATTCAGCATCACACCTTCAGTTTCCAGCTTCAAAGTCATCATTCTGTCTGAAACTCTCTTCACCTCCAGAACACTCTTCACATACTCTTCCTTCAAGATGATCCCTACTCCATTTCTCTTCCTACCTACACTATAGTAGAACAGTTTGAATCCACCTCTGATGTTCCTGGCCGTGCTTCCCCTCCACCTGGTTTCTTGCACACACAATATATCTACCTTCCTTCTCTCCATCATATCAGCCAGCTCTCTCCCTTTACCAGTCAAGTCCCTACTCTCACCTCCCCCCTCCTACCTTTCCTTCTCTCTCTCTGCCTCCTAACACGCTTTCCCCTTCTCTCCCTCCTTGGTCTTCGGCCAACAGTGGCATTGTTTCCACCTTTCCACCCTGTTGGCTAATGGCACCGGAGGTGGTCATTGTTAACCCGGGCCGCGATCGATCCAGTATGGAAGTCGTTATGAATCCGCATATTTGATGTGGCAGAGTTTTTATGCCCTTCCTGACGCAACCCTCACCATTTACCCGGGCTTGGGACTGGCACTAGGAGTACACTGGCTTGTGGGCCCCTGTGGCTGGGTCATTTTAGACTTTGACAATAAGAATATACAGTATCTTCAGCTGTTTCCTTGTATTCTCCACCAAGGGCTCGCCACAGCGGATTAATCCTCATTGGTAATTTGGCAGAGGTTTTACGCCGGATGCCCTTCCTGATGCAACCCTCCATGGTGAGAGGGGCTTGTGTTTGACAATGATACACCTAAATCCTTGAAAGTGTTCATGACTTGGCCAGAGGTTTTTCTTAACAAAATAAAGAATTCTGTGATCTTCCACTTTAATTATCTTCTGTGGCCTCTCCTAGCCATGGAACTGCTTATCAATCAATTATCCCATTACTATAGAGCCTCTATGTTTATACAATGTATAAACATAGTTGCAATTCTAAAACAGTTAATAAAATTCCTTTGTTTAACACCTTGAATTAAATCAGAAACTCAGCCTTTTGATCACAAAAACGTATAGACCAATATATATAGACCAAATTCCACACTGGACAGGATGCCAGTTATATCCCAACAAGCACGATATATATATATGGCCATGTTTTCTGGTCTAAATCTGCTCGACCAGTCATGGTCTTCATTTTGCCCAAAATAGTAACTGAAATTGAATGAACTATGCAATGTTTAGTCAAGCTGACTTGGCCCTGATTCAGTTCCATGTAGTCATCTGTTTTGCTCGAATATGCTGCTAAAAATGTAATGGTACTCATCAAAAACTCCTTGAAAAGATGTCGAAAATAGAACTTTGCAAGACACTCTTAAATGTGAATAGTGACAAGTGAGTATTTTTTCAGGTTGTTGAAAACATGAGGAGAAAAAGAAACTTTGGTTGAAGGGTGAAAAGATGTGTTTTCACATCTTTAAAAGGATATCACAACATCTGGCTGACTGGGGTCTTTCTAGTTGGAATTTGTAGGTTAGGATGTGGGAGTATTCAATTATTTTTCTGCCTCTCTGGGTTTACACTGTGATGGACCAGTCTACAGTCTGATGGGATAGGCTCCAAAACCACAACCCTATGCGGATAAATACTGAAAAAATTGACTGAAAGGTACTGTAGAGCTAAAGGGTTGTTTCCTGAAAAGTGAAAGGCCCTCTTTTCAGTTAGATGGAAAAGTGGTTTTGAAGCTGTTGCTTTACAACTGCATCTCAATGCTCTTTACACTTCTGGCAAATTTGTCTTTTCAGCATCTTTAGAACAAGGCTTTGGTGGGTTTAATTAACTAAACTAGCCCTGTGTGTGTGTGTGTGTGTGTGTCTGTGTGTGTGTGTGTGGAGTGGATTGCTTCATGCCTGGACGGACATGAAAGGTAGAAAGAGTGATAGAGAGCATGCCCGCACACATACACAGACTGCAAACAGGAAAAGCCTTTTGCCATAGTTATGGATGTATAAAAAAACAAACAAACGATTGAATGTGCCCATCTCCCCTTTCAGTCCAAACCTGAAGGATGCAGGCACACAAACACAGATGATGATTGCAAATACAGGGTTTTTTGGTATCTTCTAAAGCAATGGAGGTGAGAGTAGAGGATTATTCATATTTTATCCCTTTGGGTTTAGATTGTTGTTTTGTGGGGGATAAGAACAAAAGGAAATGTTTTCCTTTTTTTCTTTTTTTTTTAAACTTATTTAGCCTTAGTTCATTATAACTTATTTTTAGGCCAAAGATGGGAATATCCTTTTTGACCTAATTCATGATCTTAGCATTGTGGTATTATTTACAGTTTAAGTAAACATTTATAAAATATAAGTTATTAAAAAAACATAACATCTGTGACATAGCAGCTTATCTGGTTCACAATCCCTCACAATTTACAAGTTATTGTAATGCATGAAGTACAGAAAGAAAGTGATCAGTCTTCTTGTCACTGGTTGTCTGTAGTACACAAATTAATGAGAATTATAATCCATTGAGAAGTCAAGGAAGCTTTCGAACTGTCATATCTAGGATGTCGGAGTCTCTAAAATGAGTAGTGATTCTTGTAACTAGTGGACAGACGAGCTTCTCAGAATCCTTTATTAATCCCAGGGGAGAAACTGCTAATGTTATAGATGCTCCATTTTATATATATATATATATATATATATACATATATGGTAGATATAGATATATATTGGGGGCGGCAGTGGCTCAGTGCGACGGTGAATGGTTGGGAACCAGAGGGCTGCTGATGTGGCGCTGGCTCAATACTCGCCTGTGGCAGTTGGAGACCTGTGGAGGCTGGAGCCACCCCACCCCCGAGCACTGTCGAGGCGCCCCTGAGCAAGGCACCAAACTCCCACTGTGCCTGCAATGGGCTGCCTTGTTCTCTCTAACCTGTGTGTGTGTGTGTGTGTGCAACTATATCACTCAACTACATGTTAAGTGTGTGTGTGTGTATATACCTACAAAAAAGAGGGTGTTGTAATTTCCCCATTAGGGCATTGATAAAGTATATTTTCATCTTCTTCTTTTGTATTAATATGAGCAATGGAAACATAAACATAAAAATATATAAACCTACATTTAAAAAGTGCAATATTTCACATAACCACTCTAAGTTAAAAGTTAAGAACAGTACTACATACACTATATACAAGATACGGCCATAAGAGAAATAGTCCAGGTGTTAAACGGAAGAGTTGTAAAGTTCGATGGCCACAGTTAGGAACGATTTCCTGTGGCGTTCTGTTGCTGAATGTGCTGAAATGGAGAGGGTGTGAAGGGTCATCAGATTTTTGTATATATGACAGATAAGACAGATTGGTGCTTTACAGCAAAACTGAGAATATATGGTAAGCAAAAAGCAACAAAATCTCACACACGAGAAGCAAAACATGGCAAATATCATCTGAATGACTTATTTACTTGGGCCTCTGTAAATTTCAAATTGTGTTGTCTATTTCTCATAACTTATGATTATAATTTTTTACGCTGTCAGCAGTAGTATTAAGTTTAAACTAAAACTAGCTAGTTAGCTTCTCCTTCAAAGCCTGCCAATAGTTGTCATGTATCTCCTCACACTGATCTTTAGAATATTAAATGGGTAAATCTGTCTGTAACAGCAGAAAGGCTGAATTGAGCACATTCCTCCATGCAGTCTGGGGCTGATTTCATTATAGATAAATCAGATTCATCTATTCAATCGCTCTTTCTTTCTATCTGTTGGTCCCTTTCCATTTCTCTCCCTTTCTTTCCCTCTATGTGTTTCTTTTCCCCAATTTTAGCTCCATGTCTCCCTCTTTTTAGAGCCTTCCCATTACTTTTTACTCTGTCTGTCTTTCTCAATTTCTGTCACTCCCTGTATCGGCCTCGTTATCTGTGTAATATAATAAGTATGCGTACAGATGAGGAGGAGGAAAGAGAGAAGAGAGTAAAAAGTAGTGGAGAGAAACCAGGAGGGAAAAAAAGGAGAACAGAAAAAAAGAGGTGCTGTGTTAAAAAGCTGAGTCCACCGGAGCAGTCACAACAAATTCATCTCTCTCTCTTTCTCTCCATTCTTTCTTTCTCTCTCTTGCTCTTTGATACAAGCTGGCCTCAGTAATACAATAAAGAAGTTGGCTCAGCTCTGCATGCATGAGTGTGTGTGTGTGTGTGTGTGTGTGTGTGTGTGTGTGTGTGTGTGTGTGTGTGTGTAAGGCAGACGACACCTCTTACTCCCTACTCTCTGTCTCATCATTGCAGCTGTTCCACAGAGGTGTGTTTCAATATATCACCCTGTCACACACACACATACACACAGACATGGTCCCTGCTTAATAAGCGGTATTCAGAGCTCCTGGGTTTATAGAAGCTGAAACTGCACTCCTGCACAAAACTGAAGCCTTTCCGACTGTCCTTCGGTACACATTCATATCTTTCTCTGTTCCTTTCCTTTTGCTTATTCATTCTTTCCTTTGTTTCCATTTCTTTCTTCCATTTACTTTTATTTCCCTTTTGGCTGAATCTCCTTATATTTGTAGATTTGTTCTTATTAATTTATTCTCTTTCCTTCATACTTCACATCTTTACTTGAACCCTAACATTTCTTTATTTCCATCCTTTGAGCCAAACAGCCAATTGAGTTACGTGACATAAAGAGATGTCTTTTTTTCACATAGAACCATATACAAATGGTTCACTCAATGACCAGCACAATGAGTAAAGCCAGTGTATCTAGAGGTTCCTGTGACCCAAATGTCCCTAAGCTTTTAAAAGCTACTAGTAAAACCTGTTTGCTTCACCTATAAAAATACAAAGAATTGAAGCTTAATTTAACACAAATGTAGATAAAACAGTACTGACTGATTGCAACTAAACAGTTTGGCAATTACCTTATCGAAGCTATCAGATGCATAAAGCTACCTGTTTTGAGTTTCCCACACAAAGACCATTGTCATTTCCAGCTTAAACAATGAACTAACAACATTAACAAATGGCAATCATTGTAGCCTTTAACTGAAAGACTGAAGGATATTATTATTTCCAATAAGAGACATGTACCACCCATGCCATGGTAATTTCAATTGCCCTCTTTACACTGAATGTGACAAATCTGTCAGTGGTCCAGTGACTTTCAAACAAGGATGGAGAAAGCAAAAGAGACAACAGAAAAGAGATTAAAAAGAGCAACGGAGCCAGAGAAGGAAAGTGGACACCTGGATGAGTCCTGAGGCTCTGCAGGAAGAAGGGGAGGAATCATGAAGGAGGGAGGATGGGCAGAAGGGTGGGCAGTTTCTTTCAGCTGTTCCCTCATATGGGTGTGTATGTGCTGTTATGTGTGTGTGTGTGTGTATGGTCCATATGTGCATTAGTGCTGGAGGAGTTGAACAGGGGGTCATACCAGATGGACACACACACAGATGACAGATTCCACCCACTAGCATCATGTAACCACAGTTCGCCAGTTCTCCTGCATGCATGGAGATAATACATAATTCTCACATTTAAAGTTGCATACAAGCAGACAGTGTTTTGGCAGAGGAAGCTAAAGTAAGGCTTTTTATCTATTCAGCAATATTACGAAGGTTTATTGCTTTTTGTCTGTGAACAACACAAGTCTAAATGTTATTTTTTTTATGAGACATTTACTTCAAAAGTTCACTCCGACAATTTGTTGTTTTCAACCTGTGCATCAAAACAGCTGCTCTGTCTGTGATTGCAGATGGGAAACACCTGCTGGCTGGGATGTGGCCAGAAGTGCAACGCGCCTTTAAGTTTCACCCCACAGAACAGTGCAAATGAGGTTTTGTTTCATTTTGGAGTAAAAAAAGCTTTGCTTCTGGACCACTTCTAAGTCTAAACATTCCTGTTCATGCTGGTCATCTTCTTCTTCAATCAGCTGCTCCCTTTTGGGGTCGCCATAGCAGATCATCTGCCTCCATCTCACCCTATCCCTTGCATCCTCTTCTGTCACACCCACCCTGTTCATGTCCTCCTTCCCTTCATCCATGAACCTTCTCTGTGGTCTAGCGCTTTTCCTCCAGCATTGCAGCTCCATCTTCAACAACCTTTGCCCAGTATATCCACTATCCCTCCTCTGCACATTTCCAGACTATGCAAGCTTGCCTCTCTTACTTCACCTCCAAACTGCTAAACCTGAGTTGCCTTAGCACCACCTCTGCCACGTCCTGCTTCTCCCTAACGTCTTGTCAGTGCCACCATCTCCAAACCATATATCATAGCAGGTCTCACTACCGTCTTGTAAACCTTCCTCTTTACTCCTGTTGCTATCATCTGTCACAAAGCACCCTTGACACTCGTCTCCACTCACTCCACCCTGCCAGCACTCTCTTCTTCATTTCTCTTGTGCACTGTCCATTGCTTTGAATTGTAGCTCATCTAACTTCACGACCTCTACTCCTTGCATCTTCACCATTGCACCTTTCCACCTGTTTCACTCCCATTCACACACATGTATTCTGTCTTGCTTCTACTGTAGGCATTTAAATAGCAATTATACTAATTAGCTATTAATTTTACCATTATTTCTAGTTTTACAAATTCTGGTATAACATTGCAGTATCCAGGGTGTTAGGTGACATCTTCAAACTACTTCTTAAATATGACCAACAGTCCAAACTCCACAGTATTCAGTTTATGATCACAGAACACCAAGAAATCTAGCAGATATTGGAAGCTGAAAAGCTGCTAAGAGTAAATTTTGTCACAAATTTGTTTACAAAATGACTGTAATGATGCTTGAATGATCAGAATTGTTAACATGAACTCCTACAGCATGTAAAAATGGAAACTTAAAACTGGACTTGAATACAATCTAGAGTTCTGCTGCTCGTCGGGTTGACACAAACCATTTTTGTTAAGCGTTGATCCCACAAACCTCTCAGCGATGAATAATGTCTATTGACCCCGATCAACCTTTCCCTCTCAACACAGCCACAAAAACTCACAAACACAGACTCTCCCCGACTCTCTCTCTTTCATTCACACAGACACACACACACACACAAAGGGGCATGCACACAAACACACAAGCAGAGTGGTCAGAGTGCAGTAATTGTCTCTCCTCTTCTGTTTGTCTCTCGCCTGTCATTTAGGCCAATTGAAATCACTGAATGCATAATGAATTGCAGTAATTGTAGCATTAAAGCAGTGCTAAAAATGTGTCTACTTTGTCGCTTCCTAATGTCTATATTTATAAAGTGATTTTGGCCTTGTGTAAATCACCATAAATCACTTCTTGTACAGCTGACCACTTCTCTGCGGATGTGTTGTGACATGCTGTCGACACATTTCACAAGAATCACTCTGTTTGCTCTCCTGCTGCCTCCCGGGACGGATAAATGAAAAAAGCGAAGGATGAGGAGGAGAGGGTTACGAACAGAGGGGACAAAGAGAGATGAATAAAGTGATGATTGAAGTCATTCCATCTTCACACCTACAGATTGGAAATCACCAGGCAATTTCCTACTTTCACTTTGTTTATCACGAAAAGTGTGTGTGTGTGTGTGTGTGTGTGTGTGTGTGTGTGTGTGTGTGTGTGTGTGTGTGTGTCTGTCTGTCTGTGTGTTATTTGCATCTCAGTTAATCTTTTTCTCCCTGACAAATTCACTGACTGACTAACAAGGACCTAAATGACAAACTGTCTCATTTTCTTCAGTCTGAATTTTTACACACATACACAGACACACATAAAACACAAACACACTGCATGATGACTGAGCGGACCCTGTGTCAATCCCAGCATGCCTTTCTGCTCCGAGGCAGGAGATTCTGTCATCACCACAGTTACTGTCAGAACGCATCATCGGTGGCCGTGGCAACTAATTAAGACCTGCCTGTCAGGCCTGTGGTCCACATGTACATGTGGAAACATATACGAATGGACAAACACACTTGTGTAATTAACTACCTGTCATAAAAACACACAAGTACACACACACTTTATAGGCAGAGCTACCGTATCTGCCAGTAGGCATCAACATACATGGTGTGTTACTCACCGCGACTCACCAGTCATTAGTCATACACAAAACACAAACTCAAATCCCAACAGAGACTTACTCATGCATGAAATTCATTATATTATTTTTTATTATAGTCTCCTGGTCTCCAATGAAGTCCCCACAGATATACAAAATGAGGTCTTTGTACACATGATAATTCATCAGAATGCTTTGTAGCAAGGACTAGCAGTGGAGGAAGAATTAATTCAAATCCAGAACCAAACCATAAGAATACTAACATTCACTATATGGACAAAAGTATTGGCTCCCACTTATTTAAGTGTTTTTTTTTTTGTTGTCCCATTGCCAGAGGTGTATACAATCAAGCACCTAGCCATGCAGTCTGCCTTTAAAAACATTTGTTGAAGAATGGATCATGGTAAAGAGCTCACTAAAATTGAGTGCAGAGCTGTACAAGGATGCAACGACTGCATGAACTTTCTTCCCTCCAAGATATTCCACAATCAACTGTAAGAGGCATTCTTGCAGAGAAGAAGCAATTATTAAACACAGCGACTCACCCATGAAATAGTAGACTATGTCAAGATACAGAACAAGGTCACCATGTGCGCATAGTACATCTGCTGACCCAATAACTGCAGAATTCCACATCTCTGGCATTAACATCAGCACAAAGACTGTGCATCGGGAGCTTCATGCTGTGGATTTCCACAGCATGCAAATGTTGGATGCGGTGGTGCTCCACCTGTTTTTTCATTTTTGGGTTGGCCTGGGGCCCTTAGTTAAAGTGAAGGGAAATCTTAATGCTTTAGCTTTGAAGAATGCCCTTTTCTGTCCCAGTATGACTATGTGCCAGTGGGCACAGAAAGATTCACTAAGGCATAATTGGATGAGTTTAGTGTGGAAGAAACCAACTAGCCCACCCAGAGCCCTGACCTCAATGCTATCAAACACCTTTAGGATAAACCAGATTGGAGATTGTGAGCCAGGCCCTCTTATCAAATATCAGTGTCTGACCCCACAAATGCTCCTCAAGATAATTGGACAAACAGACACAGGCACACTCCAAAATCTTGCAGAAAGCCTTACCAAAAAATTGGAAACTGTTATAGCTGCAAAGGGGGTACCAACTCAATATTAATGCCTATAGATAATGTATAGGTAGCACAATACTTTTGTCCATATGATGTATTTGTAAAGTCCTACAATTAAAATGTTACTTATGTAATTAGCATTGAATGGAAAATAAAACAACTGTACATAGGAAAACGATACATGCATGTGTAAATGCTCGGAGCATTTTTACTTTTATGAAATAATGTGCAAAGTGTATGTTCGCCCAGTTTTAAAAATTTCATCTCATACTCAAGATAGCTCCAATCCTTTAGCTGATTGAAAGAAAAATAACTATTTTGCAACGATTTTAATGGCTGTTTCAGTTGCATTTGATGGTTCTAGCTTCTTAGACATAAAGAATTAATTCTTTTGACTTGAATTACACTTTATTAATCCCAAAGGAATGTTCTGTAACCCATTTGCAGCCTACATAGCATTAAATATATATATATTATAATATAATGTATAAAATATACATATATTGTAAACATATAGATTTTATTAAAAGATATTTGTTTGGAAAAAATTAGAACGCACCACTTTACAAAATTGTTTTTAACAGTGTTTTGACATTTCACTAAAAGATTAAAAAGACTATTACATTACAAAAAATAATACCATATTAATTACAAAATAACTGCATAGTTTTTGGTTGCATCCTTATAGTGTGTCATATATAAGCAACATTTTTTCTGCATTTTATGGTTTTTAAAATGCAATGAACCAGAACTTGTAGTGTTGTATGAAATGAAAACACTCATTTTAAAAATGATGGGCTACTTTTTGTCTGTGATCTTTCTACCTACTCTCTTAAAAATGACTAATACAGTAGAATCATGTTAGCTAAACATTATTAAAATCATGTTTCAGGCAATTGTTCACCCCCTTTCACACACTAGCAAGTGCTGAATCCATCCTCACCACATTAAGTAGTGATGTAAGTTCACTGACTGAAAACTGCATGTGTGTGAGAGTGTGCCTGTGTGTTTGTACAGTCAGTAATGAGGTGTGACTAGTGTGTGTCAGTGAAAGTTGACTGATCAGCCTAATGAGCAACGGAACATAGAGGGAAAGAGACGGCAGACAGGAGGAGAAGAAAGACACGAGCTGTACCAAAAATGAGGAGGAGGATATATTAATTCCTTTTTCATATTGACTGATTACACATCTAAAGGCTGTCGGTGTCTCTGCAAGCTGTTTTTGATACTGACAGGACAGACCAAAAATATAAAAGCACTTCAGGGAGAGTCTTTTTTTCTGACTTAAAAGGACAGGATGTCAATCTGAATTCAGATTGAAGTTACACTCTGTTATGCTTAATTTCTATCCATTTCTGGTTTTTCTGATTAATGTATACCTTAAAACTCTCCAACTGCACAATATACGAGTCAAAATAATTTGATATATTGGTATAAAAACTAATACAGTTATGCCTGATATACCCTGGTGACATGTGGGATGCAATTTTACTAATGTACTCAAGCAGTTTCAGTACTCTACCGTGTTTTAGTAAGATGACTTTTTAACGGTAAACTGGATTACATGACATTTGGCTGAAGGCTGCAACAGCTGTACTTCTGCTCAAACTGAGTCTAACTAGAAATATTTACCAGGTGGATTTAAACATTATCAGGTAGTTTGATACACACTTAAGAAAATGGGTGAATTAAAATGTGCTATACAACTCAAAACAGTGATTTCAGAAAGTTATTAATTACTTGTTCCAGCTTGGGATAAGTTTGCAAAATATGACCCATTTACACTGAAGATCAAAACAGATAATGGGTCTTATCTGACAAATCTGAGCTGACATTTGATAAAATTATAATAATAAGATCTGCAATTGCTTTTAAATTATATATCCCCAAAACTGCTTGTTGTGCCTGAAAAAATAAGGGATTTTTTAAAAGAATAATGTTTGACTACTTGACTTTATTAAGAGCGGGGGAAAGACTTTACTTACAAATAATGTGTGTACCAAATTCAGGTCTCTCTAAGCATATTTACTGCCCTTTTAACACTTGTTTTAAAATGTGTTTTGTTTAGATCACAGGTGGATACGTGTAACCTATTCCATTTTTACCCATGTTCATTTGTATTTTCAAGGTATCTAGCTCACCGTCTCTGCTAGAAAGCTTTTGTTACTGTGTACGCCACTTGTGCTAAAAGTCAATTATCAGTCAAGCAGATCTGTTAAGTAAGAAAAAGCAAGCAATACAAAATGTTTCAAGAACTAATATATTTGTACTGGCTATTCAAAATGCTGACACTGGCAGGACAAAGTCATTTAGGACATTTAGAACAAAACAAAAAAGGAACACCATGTTGTCATTGTTTTTGAGCTGTCTTGTTATTTCCTGTTTTATTTTGTAATTAATAGTTCCAGTATTTTGTTGTCAGTTTTGAGAATTTTTCCATCCTTGTTTATTGTTTGCCCTGGACTATTGGTTTCATCTGTGCTCTCCACACCTGTACCCTACTCCCTAATCACTCTCTCCCATTTCTTAGATTTCCTAGTTTAAGAGTTCTCTTGTGTTAGACCTTTGGGACTGTATTTGGACTCAGAGTTTCACCTGTTCCTATTTGGATTTGTTTGCCTCTCTGACAGATTCATGGTTTTGACCACTGCCAGTGTTTACAAAAGAAATGTGCACCCCAGACCACTCTGGCAAGTGGTTTGAGTGATCAGATCAGTCATTTATATTTGTATTTAGAGCTTTCCACTTGTGATCGGTTCACTAAAGACAGGGTGTATCCATTCTACCCTCCACTCTATCTAAACTGAAGCAGCTCCAGTTGAAGCTGGTAAAAATATGAAACAGAACCCCCCTGAAAATAAACAGGCTGATTTCAGAACAGAAACTTACCAATCTCTGCACAGGATTCCAGCCAGTTAGAAAAGTAAATACACACGAAAGAGGAACAAAGGCCAATTCTAAAGGCTTTGCCTCCATCTGTGAGAAAATGGGTTAACAACTTGAATTTGTCCACTTTGTGCTGGTCAAAGAGAAACTTAACTGTTGCAGTAAATGAGAAATAAAGTCAGTGCAGTCTGTTCCCTTTTCCAAAGGGATGCAGTAAGTATTAAACCAAAACAAGTCACAGACTTGTGAAGAGGAAGAACTTGCTTTACAGAACAAGACCAGACAAATAAAATCCTAAATCCAGACCTGCATCTTATCAAACCAACATAACTTTCCCTCTCTCTGCCTGCGTCTCTCTGTTATCAGCAGATATGGAGGAGGTATGAAAGAGTGCAGCTGCGAGTGTTTGTTGTGTCAATCTGCTTTGGTCTGCTCTGTTCTTGTCTAGTTGCTTATCATACTTCAAAAAGCTCTTGCTCCCTCTCCCACACACACACTTTTCTCCGGCCACTCCTCTTCTGTATCATTTGCTCCCATTTCATTCTCCTCCATTTTGTGAAGGATTATAAACCCAAGTGTGTGTCATTCAGGTCAGGCCTGTAACATACATCTAAATAGCTTCTTATCAAGGTTATAAGCCATCACATGAATTTGCTTTTTTCTTTTCTCTTTTCTTAAACTCTGACTTATTCTATTAACCATCCAATATTACACAGCATATTTCTGACTCTAAGACCAAACAATGGTTTTATTAGATTACACCAAATCCAAAAACATATCTCTGTATATCTGCAAGCTATTTCATTCTTTATGCATCTGTTCCCAGAAAACTGTAAAATGGTAAGAAATTGCAACTTTGCAAAACTAACAGCCATGACAAAACAGACTGGCAGCAAAGCAGTCCTGGCTGATAGCGATGACATTCAGGAGGGACCTCATCATGGGATTCATTTTCTATTTACAGATCTCCTGATTTTAAGGGGATCTGACTCTGTGTGGAAACTCAAAATGAACTACCACAGTTCACGGTTAGATCTTATTATCAATTTATTTTAATTCTTTTATTTTATCTGTTACACTTATGTATGATGTAGAGCAATACAAGCCAGCTAATGTTTCAGGTCTCCAAATAAGTAACACAAAATCTAACAACAAAGAAGCTTTGAAAACTCAAGGAAAATGCTATTTATAGTCCCGAGATATGTTAAGCCGCTTCATTATATTGTATTAATACAAACTGATATCACAGCTGCCAAGCTAAATAATTTACAGTTCACTATGGAGAACACTTGTCATAACAACCACAGTTAACAAAAGACAAAACTTAGCCTAGTGTGAAGCCCACTCTTTGTTCACAGTGTCATTTACAAAGAGTTTGACTTTCTGATTTGTTTTCACATGTAGGTGGCGTTTCTGCACTGTTCTATCATGCGTTGGTTGCAGGCAACATTAGACTGTTGATTTTACTCTAAGAAAACAGGCAATGGGACTAATGTGAGTCATGAGCTCAGGAATGCATGATCAAGTTGAGTACTGTGTGGTACACTTTCCATGTTGAATAGCCCTCTCTGGTGTAAATCCATCCCACAAATAGGAGAAAAAGGTTAAACTATTTTTTTTCACAGGCAAAGTAAAAGCCCACTTAACCTCTTCACATATAGCTTATCATCTTAATGTATCCCATTTCACATAGTTTTACTCTGAATCTTTTTTGTAGGTCTCCACCAAAGTTTTATGCTGAGAGTGAGTGAAATATTCAAAACCAAATGAATCAAAAAGTATTGTAGATTCAGTTGTAATCAGAATTAGAATACTTTATTAATCCCAGGGGGAAATTGTATTTAGCTCACGTGTCTGTCGTCCATCTGTCTGTCAGTCCATGATTCAGAAGAATCCTTATTCCTCCTTGAGTATTGGTCAGATTTTATTGAGACTTGCACACAAAGATCATCTAATGGGTCTTCACCCAAATTGTGCTCAAGGTCAAAGTCATAGTTTTCATTTCCATTTTCACAAGAATCACAACTCAGAAGCATATTGATCTGGATTGTAATGTTCATTAAATGAGTGTTTGTATGTTCCTCTCCCATCTATGTATAAAGGTCACCATTAGGTTTAGTTATGACCTATTATTGTCTGAAACTAGGTTGAAAAAGCTAGGTATGAAAAAACTGTCTTCTCTTTTTTTTTTTTAAAGTAATTTCCCCCCGGGGATTAATAAAGTATTCTGGTTCTGATTCTGATTCTGAAAAAGCTGTCTTGAAAACATGTCCTGAAATTTTCATATTGAAATTAAGTGTTAAATTCAAAAGCTTGTCTGTATTGATATTTATTTCAGCCTGGTGTAACGTTGAGAAAATTTAGGTAGATTTATTGTTTTAAATAAATATACCAATATAGTCAACATGTTTGCTCAAGAAACCATGATTATGATTTAAATTTTTTCAACGAATTAATTTTTACTGTATCAAGCAAAAAAGCCTCCAAAACTATATAAAAATCTGCAGATTCCATTTGGGCCTGCAAATTAGGAAGGCGTAACATTTAAACAATGTTTCTAAACAACATGAACGTCTAATGACTGACTCACCAAGGTTTAGGAGTTTAAGATATTTATGTAATGTAAAATTTTAGCTAAGCCACCAAGCATTTGCAGTTCATGCTGAATGTGACTTCATAAATGCTCTGGATCTTTGTGTCAAATCAGGTAACCCTATTGCAGCCAATACTGCTTCGCGTGGGTGCTGTCGTGTTCAAATGATGAAGACAATACGCATGAGAAGAGCTGAAAAAATCTCCTACTATCTGTAACAATTTAGTACCTTACAAAACAGTCACAACTTTTTTTTAAATAAAACATCACTGTGCCTATTCTATTTGAACTTCAGTTGAGTTTAAATGGAATCTGGCATCTTTGAAGTGAAAGAAAACAACAAAGAACAAAGGGACATGTAGATTTTACTGATTACATAAGAGCTGTTGATATAAGCACAACTCTTCAACAATATATATAGCAATTTAACCCCCTCAAATGTTCAGCCCATCTGGATCCTTGAGTTAAGCTATGGATATAAACACCCAATACATGTAATACAAAATGGGGCATTGATATTACAGGTCCATGTTTAATCTAGAAAGAATCAAGTCAGTCTCCAATATTTTTTAAAAGAACAAAAAATAGCAGTTTAGTAACACTGCGTAAAGGGCAGATAGTTAAAAATGGAAAAACTACTGTAATAAAATTGTTTTGACATTTAAACATGTTTTTCTCTTCTGTGACATTACTTGTAGCAGTATACAGGAAAATTAAATTGGATCTGTTATGTGAGAAAACAACGTCCCACTGGACAAAAACTACAGAGCAGACTATAGTCTAATATTAGCAACAGAACATAGATCCTCTAATAGCAGATTATATTGTTATAAGCCTACATTAAATGAAATCCCTGCCATGACCCGCTTTATTAAGACCACACATTGATAAGCTTTAACATCAACAGCTCAACATCATCGCTGTTTAGGATTAAATAATTATGTTAAGTTCATACACCCAGCCAGAGGTATATTCAATAAAACCTGCAGTCGCACTCCTTCTGCTTCATTCCCTCTCACACTTCTGCTGCCATGATTAAAGTCCCTCTCCCCCTCTTTTAGTTTCTCTTGCTCTCTCTGGACCACTAACCTTGATTCACTGTTCTCCTCGACTCTGCCTCGGGCTGGGACATACACACACACTGAACACAGACACATGTACGGACCGGCAGATTTACAAGCAAACACGCAACAGCATACCCTGAATTGGAGATATACACATGTACTTGACCATGGTAAAGTAGAAGTGGTTAGTTTGGGGCCAGTGTGAGGGGAAAGTGTGGCTAACCGAAACCACATGTGGCTGACTTGCTCACTTGCTCAGTCCAGAGGTATGTGAGCCTCTGGAGTGTGCGTGTGTGTATGTATGTGTATGGGTGGTGTGTGATAGAGAGCAAACCTTAGACGAAGAGGCACAGAAGCAGAGTGAGCTCATTTCTTGACTTTAACCTTTATTTATACAGGGAACAGTTGCGTTCGGCAGACATGTAGTCACACAGCATTCACATAGTAGCATACCAAGGAGTTGCCCCACTCCAACTATGGTTTTCATCCTTGACCCCTGCAACAGTGCCAGTTGAGGTCAAGCTCTTTTTTTCAAAGGCAGCAAGTTCACAGTAACAATTTCTGTGTAGCTACATGCTAAACATTAGAAAATCCAGTTAGTTTCTTAAGACTCTGCCAAAAATAGTTCTTCAAAATGTTTTTATGGCAATGATTAAAATGAATGTCCCTCTTCTGCTTCTGCTCTTCTGTTTTTGATAATTACGCACATATAAGGAAAGAACGTCACTGTGGTTCGTATCAGTCTTGCAGCCAATGAAATTGCTCAAATAAAAGATGTGATGCCATGATTCGAAAATCTATAGTTAATAAATTCTGTAATTACTTAAACTATTACACAGTTTACGTCAAACTGAAAAAACATCATAATTTAAACATCGTAATTGCTTTTATTGGCCAACAATCAAAATATGCACAACGTTAATCAACCAACCTCCAACCAAAATGGGTTTATTTTGTTGACTTTGTCCTATGAACTTGAACAAAATAAAGTTGAGCAGAAGAAAATAAAAATCTGCAAAGACACTGAGCTTAGGTGGCCACACATAAAGTCAGTGACAACATCTTAAGGAAAGCGGTACAAATGTCTTCACTCTGTCTTGGACATTTACACCACATGCTGCATCCGCAAAGCTAACAGCATTGTGGCTGACCCCACACCCCCTCTCACTCACCCACACACACTAACCCAGAACTGCATAACACTATAAACACTATAAACCCTGTCTCTCTCACTCACACTCTCACTCACTCACTCACTCACTCACTCACACAGACACACAGA
>VUQH01082025.1:0-21678 GCA_015106775.1 Etroplus canarensis | reverse complement strand
GAGCGAGCACTTGGCAACTGTGGGAAGAAAGAACTCCCTTTTAACAGGAAGAGACCTCCAGCAGAACCAGGCTCGGGGGGGGGGGGGGGGGGGGGGGGGGCTCGACCAGTTGGGGTTGAGCGGAGAGAGAAGAGACTAGGGGAGAGAGAAGACAGCATTTAATGACATGCAGCAGTAGATAAATGCATGGAGGAGTGGAGGAGAAATGCCCAGCACATCATAAGAAGCCCCCAGCGGCCTAAACCTACAGTATTGCAGTAGAGTTTTTCTATGTTGGATGAGAGGGCCTGGCTCACGATCTCCATTTTAGTTCATCCCAAAGGTATTTGATGGGGTTGAGGTCAGGGCTCTGTGCAGGCCATGCTACCACCTGCTGAGAGACTTCATGAAGATGCTGATTTCCTTTTCCAGCAGGACATAGCGTCTTCCCACAGTACCATAAGTAGAACCAAATGGTTTGGTGGTCATGTTATTACTGTGCTTGACTGGCCAGCCAACTCATCTGACCTGAACCCCACAGTCAAGAGGAAGATGGCAAATGCTCAAAAATTCAGATGAGCTGAAGCTAGACTAGGTGTCAAAGTGTCACAAGTTGTCATGCCCCAACCGAGTATGGAGAGTATAAATGAATATACATTTCAGAAATTGGACATTTATGAATTAAAAATACATAAATGTCCAATTTTTGAAAGCATCGAAATAAAAACAAACAAAAAACGTTGTCTTTCACAGCACTCCACTTTTAGGGTGAACACATTTTTATTGTGAAGCTAAGAACCGAATCGGTATCACGCTCTCAGGATTAATTGAAGGCCTCCTAGTTGTTTTAAAACATCCGTTCTCCAGCATCTGAGCCCCCAGGAGTGTTGTTTTCTCCGCAATGGTGTTATGAGGAAATTTCTAGTAATGAAAAAAAAAAAAAAATCAACAACAACAACAACAACAGTGTGCACCTAGCCTGCAGTCTTGTGCTGGCTCCCCAGGGAGATGAGAACATCTTATGAGTGAGGCCTTTCAATAATGGAGTTCACTATTAATCATCTTTCTCGCACGTCCACTGTGTTTCCTTTCTATTTCAGCGAGGTGCCATCCTTCTCAACCAGAGGGGGGGGAAAAAAAAACCCCTCTGCTACTACCGTTCTTGTAATTCCCCTTCCTCCTGCCCCGTAATAAGGGATTATTGGCAAATGTATCTTTACCCTGACGGTGAATGCCTCGAATACACCGAGTCCATCATCAATTAAACACCAGCGTGGCACAGAATGGCTTTGTGGCCAAGCTCTGATCCTGGCCTTGATGCAATTATTTAATTTTGAGGAACCGATGCAATTAGATTTGGAAGAGGGTTTTCATGAAAATGGGAGAAATCAATGGTCTGGCCCAAATGTTGGCACTGAATCACGTCTTCGCAGGCATGACATCAAACCTTAAGTTTTTTTAGTAAACCAGGAATGGGTTAGCGTGAACGTCACACTAATCACAGAAGCATTTACGTGAAAAAGGGGGAGCGCGAGGCTGAAAGGCATCAATAATGACGCTCTTAATTGGTTAAAGAGGTTTTAGCTAGATTTATTTGTGCCTTCTTCTAATGTGAACATGTACAGTCATTAGTATTAAATGTACTGATTGTAGATGTGAGTAATCATAATATGTAAGGCCAGAGCTGTAGAGTAGGCTCCTCTCTCTGAGGATGACGTCCTATTAGATAATGTGATGTGAATGCTCAGAAGCATGATGTTTCCTTGCTCTTAGGCCGGCCACAGTCGGCATGCGCAAATATGGTAGTAAAAGGCAGTCACTGGACACTTCAGTGGACGAACCTCGCTGGTAGGCTACCCTCTGCCGTACCTGTGCCGAAATCACTGATCAAAAAGATTCCTGCAGACCTAAGGTGATACGGCTCGGTTAAAAATCACAGCGGTGTGGCACTTTGAGAGAAAGAGCGACTCCGTCTTTGTTCAATACACGCACACCTTTCGAAGGGAAAGCAGGAAGCCTCGGGGTATCTGCCCGAGGGGGTCGATTGAGAGAGCAAGGCACAGTATGCGAATGAGTACCTCCTTAACCAAGGTGTCCAGTTAGACATACGGGGGGCGGACGTGTGTCGTGAGGTACAGGGCAGGGCCTAAAGAGACTGTGCACTGTCATGTTCAAGAAACCAGCTTCGGATGATTTGAGCTTTGCGACATGGTGCGTCATTCTGCTGGACACTGGCTTTTAAACACTACAATGCAGGATAGGTCCACGTTTTCATGTAAAATTTACCTTTTGGCTGCTCCCTTGTATTCTCCACCAAGGGGTCGCAGCAGCGGATTAATCCGCATTGGTAATTTGGCAGAGGTTTTACGCCGGATGGCCTTCCTGACGCAACCCTCCATGGTCAGAGGGGCTACGCTTTTTCTCCCAGATAACTGACAATTATTGGACGATTCCGCGTTTTTGGACTATTCTCCGTCAACCCCAAAATAGTGCTTCCCAAGGGTAGTGATTTACACATTCACCTTACAAGTGGTTTCATTCCAGGTGGGGACACAAGCCCCTACCACCATGGAGGGTTGTGTCAGGGAGGGCATCTGGCGGTAAAACCTCTGCTATAGTATAAGTGAGCAGCTGAAGGTGCTCTGTAAACCATACGAATGGTTGTGGGAAAAAAATCCTACTAGATCTGTAGTTTCTGAAATACTCAGACCAGCATGTGTGGCATGTCTACGAAGCTCCCAGTGCGGTTTTTGTGCTGATGTTAATGCCAGAGGAGGTTTGGAATTCAGTTATTGAGTCAGCAGAGTGGTGATGACTTTTACGCACTATGCACCTCAGCACTCAGCAACCCCGCTCTGTAACTTCATGTGGTTTGTCACTTCATGGCTGAGTTGTCGGGGTTCCACGTTGCAATAATAGCACTTAAGGCTATTATTTGCAATAATAACAGTAAGTGCTATTATTTGAATATCTTAGAGGGAAGAAATTTCATGACCTGTCTTCTTGCAATGATGGCTTCTTATTGCAGTACCTGAAAATTATATAATGTACCATGGTCTTCTGTCTTGTCAGTTATACCTGTACATCTCTCCTTACCCAGACTTTGTCCCTCTTTGGACTGTGTTTTCAGTACTTAATATTGCTGTGTTCTGTCCAACTGGACATCAAAAAACCTCTCATAGATATCTCTGATATGCCACTGACTCTGACGCAGCAGCAGCATTTGACGTCTGGGAACGAGAGCTGGTTGTTTAAAGCCATTAAATGCAAGATATTTAATCAGATGCTTTTCTTATTAATCTGTGTTATTTAGAAAAGCACAATCTGGCAGCACTTGAGTGGCAGCTTTAAAATTGCAAGCATCCAGCCTTTGCTATATAAACAAACCCAGAGGAACTATATCAACTTGTTCACTGGAATATGATTGGAAACATACTGGATACACATATCCACCACCAGAAATTACTTTTATGATCATTTACAGTCATGTTGAACATGGGCTCTGGGTGAAATTTGCACATTTCCAACTTGTTTGGAATAGCTTCAGTGATAAATGACCAAATATCTCAAGCTGAAAAAGGATTTAAAATGTTAGACTCTATAAAAAAGCACAGTCCTTTATGTTCTTCCATTCATCCGTGCATCCATCCATACTGGTTGCCATAGGCTGGAGAAGCAGCATACACGCTATACAGGTTGACATTCCATCACATGACCCTTTACAGTTAAATCCATAAGTTTTGGGACAATTACTTTTTTGCCTAAATTTTGCCCAAATTTTGCCTCTGTACACCACAGGCAGGCTTTAATTCAAGAGATCTGACTAAAGAATTGCATTAATTAATGAAGAATTACGGCCATTTGTATCCACAGGCCCTCATTTTCAGAGGCTCAAAAGTAATGGGACAATTGACTGACATGCAGTTTCCTGGCCAGGTGAGACCTGCTCCCTTGTTGTTCCATGACAAACTAGAGGCCTGGCAGAGCATCTCAAGTGAAGAAACACGACTTTGGTGATATCCACGGGTTCTACACTTCAGCCAGACATTGACTGGAAATGATTTCCATCCATATATATTTTTTAAATCCTTGTATTTAAAATTATGTTAATTTCTCCCATTACCTTTGAGTCTCTGAAAAACCCAGCCACAGGGGCCCACAAATCAGGGTACTCCTAGTAGTGCTGGTCCCAAGCCCGGGTAAATGGGGAGGGTTGCATTAGGAAGGGCATTTGGCGTAAAATCTTTGTCAAATCAAATATGCGGATTCATAATACGACTTCCATACCGGCTCAGTCGTGGCCCGGGTTAACAATGACCGCCTCCGGTGCCGTTAGCCAACAGGAAGCCGGTGGAAACCAGAGGACGCAAGGGATAGGGTGAGATAGAGGCAGATGATCCGCTGTGGCGAAAGAATAAGAAGAAGACCTTTGAGCCTCTGAAAATGGGGGACTCTGTATAAAAATGTCTGCAATTCCTAAACAGTTAAAGTAGAACTGGAATTGATGCTTTTTGCCAGTGAAAGGCCTCAGTTTTCCCAGACCAGGGCCAACGCCTTTGTGGGATCACCCAGATCAGATCCAGACACACCGTTCATCACTCTTAGTGCGCTAAAATCTGGAAAATCCAGATTTACTTCCAGATCAGATCCAGATTCGTTATATTTCTGTCTTCATGTGGACTTGGGATTTGTTCACTACTTGGTAGGTACACCAGAATGTCAGTGATGTAGTAGAGCCATCACAATTCACAGGTTATTGTAATGTGTGACGTGCAGAAAGAAAGCTATATGTTTTCTTGGGTCATGGGTTGGCTGTATTGCACAAACTAATGAGAATTAAAATCCACCGCGAAGTCAACATTGCTCAGAAACAGTCACATCCAGGAGGTTCGCCAACTTGGAGATAATGATGCTTTTGAAATGCACAAATATTACCTTGAGCATTGACCCATTATGCGTACGTTTCATTAAAATTTGACCAATACTCTAGGAGAAGTAGCAGTTTTTGTGAATTGTGGACGGACAGATGAACAGCCTGCTAAAGGGCTCCCGCAAACTCCTGTGGCTATACTCACCCGAGAAGAAAGCAAAATCTTACATAAGTGAGTTTGAAGGCCCAACAAAAATGAGGACTAGTGCTCTGTCTTCCAACATTAATCAGACTAACTCTGCATTTAAAATAATTGTTGGCAAGAAATGTGCAAATCAATTATTATCAACTTTAAAATGCTCACATTTACTCAAGCAGAACAGGCACCGTTGCGGGTTGTGTGACCATGCGCCAACAAGTCCTAGTCATCATGACTTATTTACATTGTTTACTCTGGCCATTCCCCAAAGAGGCCAGGCAGGGGCACAACTGGGGGAGGGAGGGGGTGGCTGAATGATTCAGAAACCCAGAGCTCAACATTGCCAGGGAGTTTACATATTTATAGAGTCAGAGGTGTTGCTGAGCTGTTTGTGCTGCCCCAGAGGTCACGTTACAGTAAGATCGCTGCGTCTTGTGTTACCTCATGTGTGCTTTGTTGCTCTGCAAGCAGAAACATCTCAGCAGCTCGCTGTTATATTCCTCCAAAACACAAGCATGCATATGGATAGCATTTAAATTATTTAAAGGAGTGGGTTTGGGCGGTGACAGTGAAAAGTATTTTTGTGAAGCACAAAGTCATAATCATTGTTTGGGGAGTCATAGTCCAAAAAAGATGCATCTTTTTTGCATCAAAACATATTTGTGTTGCCAAAATCTGAATGCAGTGACATCACATTTAAGAGCGATACAGCCGGTTCACATATGCTCTCTATGTGTGTAGTGCGTGTCCACAGTTAATCGGCCTATTTCCTGTAATTCCAGTCCCCTGGTGAGCACATGACTGATGCCCAAGCAGCAGGCATTTGAAAGAATGAAAAGAAGAAAAGCAGCACACTGTCCTCAGCTCCACTGATGAAAAGCACATTTTCAGAAAGATTGATCTGAGGAAGAGCAGCTGAGATCAAAAGGCCTTTGTATATATTTTAGGAAGGAGCGGGAAATCTATCTATCTACCTATCTATCTATCTATCTATCTATCTATCTATCTACCTATTTTTGAGTCAAACCGAGGACCATATATATGTATATTAGGGCTATATCCACTAACTGGTGGGGATTAGTGCTCCAACACTAGTTGGCTGTAAAACCAACTTGATCATGATGGATCATACCGACCCTCTTGATGGGAAGTTCGAGTACAAAAACAACCAAGACAGAACCATCGACTGACATTCTGCAGGAAGGAGTTTTCATTCACCTAAACACTTCCAGCTTGAAGTAGCACATCAGTCCGAAGCGTACATTAGTTAGGGATTCCCCGACACGTACTGCGGGGTTTTAATTTTCATTAATCTAAATTAATTAGTGATTAATCTAATTAAAAATTATTTATATATATACACAAACACTCAAAAGTTTGGGAACATGATGAACAGGACATGTTAACACTGTCAGAGTTAAAAATGATGATTTTAATGGAACTGATAAATATGTTCTTCAAACTTTGCCTCATTAAAAAACAAACAACAACAACAACAACAACAAAAAAATGCTGCACCTTTTATAGCAGTTACAGCTTGGCAGACCTTAGACATTCTAGCTGTCAGCTTTTCAAGGTATTCTGATGTGATTTCAGCCCATGCTTCCTGGAGCATCTCTGACAAGATGGATTGGTTTGATGGCGTCTTCTTCCATACCATATGGTCAAAGCTGCTCCCACAACAGCTCGATAGGGTTCAGATCCAGAGACAGCGCTGCCCACTCTATTACAGTCAGAATTCTAAATTGACACATTTTGCTGACACATTTTGGAGGTGTGTTTTGGGTCATTATCATGTTGTAGGATGAAATTAGCCCCAATCAAGTACTGTCTGCAGGGTATGGCCGGCATTCTGAAGTTGCCTCTTCACTGTTGAATCTGACACTAGTACTGTTTAGCGCAGCTGCCAGTTGACAACCTGTGAGGCATCTTTGTCTTAAACTACACACTCAGACATTTGTCTACTTGCACAGTTGTGCATCGGGGCCTCCCACTCCTTTTTCTGTTCTTGATAAATCCAGTTTGTGCTGCTCTCTGAAGGGAGTAGTTAACAGCATGGTAAGAGATTTTAAGTTTCCTCGCAGTTTCTCACATTGAAGCCTTCCTTTCTAAGCACGACATAGACTGATAGGTCTCTAAAGAAAGTTCTTTCTTTCTGGCCATTTTGAAACTGTAAACAAACAACTGCTGATGCTTCAGATACTAAACTAACCTAAAGAATGTCATACTCCTTTTCTGTTCCCATTTAAGTCCAACAGGTTTCACCTGTGCAACACAATTCTAAAAGAGTTTTGTAATGATCAATTAGCCTTTTAAAATGATTAACTTGGATTAGCGGCCGTGCCAGAAGCTTGATCCAGAGGACTGACAGGCCACTTTTAAAAAATGTAGATAAATCTTTAAAAACATCTGATTAATTTGAAATGTTTGTGAAATAGATAAAATTCATTGTGAAATGGCTAAATTTGCTTGTGAAATGCATGAAAATGTGTTTTTCTACAGAAAACAATTAAATTTGCAAGTTATCCATATATATATATATATGTGTGTGTGTGTGTGTGTGTGTGTGTGTGTGTGTGTGTTTCCAAAGTCCTATATATCTTCTGAGTATGTGTATCTGATCAGCATCCAAAAAACTGGGTTTCATCAGAGGTAATTTTGGCTGAGGGTTTGCCTGTCTTTTGTGTCGAGCTCAATAGCTTAGGTTTCCTCTGCATTCTTTTGCAGGCCTCAAATCGAAAACAAGAGAACCCACAACTGAAGTTGCATTCTTAAATTAGATAACATAATTCAGCCATGACAAGATACAATTCTTTGATGCTTGGTATGTGGTTGTGGAAATTTATTGTGTTCAAAAGCCCTTTAATGCTGTGCTTGTACAGTGTTTTTATTGTAAACCATGTCTGTGAGGCACTTTCTTTACGGGAAAATTAAATTTGAATCAAATTGACTTGAAATGTTTTGTTTCAGAGGTCTGTCAATGTCAGAAGCTAAATGTTTATTACTTTATTCCTACAGTAAGGAGGCAACTTGAACAGACCTTTCTAGGCAAGGTCTATTCGGATCATATTTCCTAATTATCCTGACATACTCCAGACTACTTGGCGCTAATCAGAAGTTGAGAGTGTTCAGGGCATGAAAGAGGAGGGAAAAGAAGCATGCCGGCTAATGCTTACCTTCTTAACCAAAGGTTTATTCTCAGCCGTTGTTGCCTTGGTGAGGCGGCCCCTGCTGCGAGCAAAAGCGCTCAGAGTTATCAATTCACCAGGCTTTGAGAAGCTGCAGCATCACACAGAGCTCAATGGGCTCCCCTCTCGGTGTACAGATGGCTGTGTCGGGGCCCTGGTGGAAATAACACTAAATAAAATTCTCTGAAAATTCTCTCTCAGGATGTGACAAAAGAAAGTGGGGCTACCTTGCCACCTGCAACGTCTGGCACCTTTCTCTCTTCCCTGCCAATTAAAAGGCTGAAAAAAAATAGCCAAGCCTCCAGGCCTAGTTTTGCATAATAACGTTTGCATAAAATGAGACCATCTGTTTTGAAACCTTTAATTTTTTGACTGTGACTTTAATGTGTTAATGCTGTAAGCTCTGATTTGCTACGCTGTTGATTTCCTTGTGGGCAAGGCTACTGACGAAATATGAAAGAGGTCTAGATCCCTATTAAACACAACACAGCCCGAGCCACGACTCAGTATGCAACAGCATGACAGTTTGGCATATAATCCTAATAAGACAGTGACCTGATTACTTATATGCAAATTATGGTAGTCAATATTGGCTCAGAGAAAATGACATGCGAGTCTAGGTAAGAGTTTTTTTTTGTTTGTTTTCTTTTAATTGGCTGCAGTGTGTTAATATAAAGTGTGTTTAAGTGATGCTTCTCTTGGTGCGGGCCACAGCTTCCACAGGATATGATAAACCCTGTGTGATTAGCTAAGATCTTTGATAGGCTGATCTAAGTCCATCTGGTGGAGACATATGAAAAAGATCAACCGGAATAGCTAGCTAGGTTTATTTCTAATTAAAACCCAACGCAAGAGTGCATGGAAGGACGAGCGGGAAAGACTCATTATTAATACGGTCTGCAGAATCTGTTTCCAGATTAATTACAGTAATTTACCCTTTATGTGGTTCAATGATCAGTAATAGCAAATTCCCCTGAATGTGCAATACTGAAGCTGAAGGTAGTTCACAAGCAAAGCTGTGGACGAAAGTATTGAGTCACACCTCTTAATCATTGAATTCAGGCGTTTATTTTAGTCCCATTGCCACATGTGTATGAACTCACCTCACCATGCAGTCTGCCTTTACAAACACCTCACTGGTACTGGTAGGATACCACGATGACAAAATGAAACTTCTTCCCTCCTAGATGTTAAAAGATTAAGTGTCGGTTGTATTATTCCAAAGTGGACCAGCTTAGGAACCACAGAAACTAAGCTATAAAGTTAGAGAGTGGGGTTGCTGAGTGCTGAGTTGCATAGTGTGTAAAAGTCGCCAGCACTCTGCTGACTCAATAACTGCAGAGTTCCAAAGCTCTTCTTGCATTAACATCAGTGCAAAAGCTGTGCGCCAGGAGCTTCTTGGCAGGGGGTTTCCGGGGCCAAGCAGCCGCACGCAAGCCTCCCGTCACTGAGCACAATGCCTAGCGTTGGATGGAGTGATGTAAAGCAGTGATCCCTAACCTTTTTTGTACCAGTAACCGGTTTCATGCATGAAAATTATTCGGCGGACCGGGTAGAGGCGCGGGGGCTCCAGTAACAAAAACCTTTGTCAGTTCATAGTCTGTAATCTGAATGCAACAATTACACTTTATATAGAGAAGGTATGTGACTTGCGCAGTGTGTACTTCCAGTCCCGTCGTGTTGCTAATAATTGTTTGCTAGTTCTGTCCCGAAAAAGCTCTTCAGTAAATTTTATTTTTGGCATATTTTATTTTAAGGGTTAGCTTGTGTCGCTGATGCATGAGACAACGTTCCAGAGTGAAGTGCGGGTAGTCAGGCGAGGGCGGAAAGAGTCGTTTTTCAAAATAAGATCCAGAAGATGAAAAAAATAGCTAACATTTTAACCACCAAATTTTTTTTTTGCGGCCCGGTACCAAATGGTCTACGGACCTGGGATTGGGGACCCCTGATGTAAAGCACGCTGCAGCTGGGCTCCAGAGCAGTGGAAACTTGTCCTGTAACAAATCATATTTCTCTGTCTTTCAGTCTGATGAAGGAGTCTGGGTTTGGGATAATATTATAGGGTTATTTTTCTGGGATTGGCCTTGGCCCCTTAATCTTAATCTTTTAGCTTACCAAGATATTTTGGATAATTCAATGCTTCCAACTTTGACGAGTTTGAGGTTAGCCCTTTTGTGTGTGCCCCAGTGCAGAAAGCAAGATCCACAAAGGCATTTCTGGATGGGTTTGGGGTAGAAGAACTTGACTAGCCCGCACTAAGCTCTGACCTCAACCCCATCGAACACTAGCAGAAATCCTTCCCAGATGAGTGAAAGCGCTTATAGCTGCAAAGGTGGGACCAATATTAATGCCTATAAATTTAGAATAGGACGTCATAAAAGCTCCCATAAATGTAATGTGTAGGTAGTCCAATAATTTTGTCCATAAAGCATAATTCACACATTTAAATTGCATCGAGGCTGAAAGCTGTGCATAATTTACAATTTGTTTTGAGCATCACATTTAGCTAACCAAAGTAGAATCATATTTACACAGTGAATTAGCTGATGGTGGCACCACAGCTGTAGCTGATTATTTCTGGTTTAAAGAAGAAGAAAAACACAAGGCTTCAAATCCGTAGTTCACAAACTAAAGAGTGATGTAATAGTGGGTGAGTCCATCTTTTATGTACAGTTGATATATACTGACTGTCAGCCACTTATGATTCAAATTTACAGCAACAAAAAAATTTGGCCCTTAAGTTATAATTCAAAATAGTTTCCCCTTGAAATACATAAACTCTGGACAATCTGATTCATGAGGATAACTGGTTTGCAGCATGTGGTAACACTTACGCACAACTGCAGCATAAAATAGGGTCAAAATTGAATCACGGAGGCTCTTTAAATTAGTATTCCAGCTTAGACTTTTACACTTTTGAATAATTTTCCCTTGCAAAGAGTGAAATAAATGGCTGTTTAAAACACGCTTCATTGACAGCGGTCTGCCAAAGTTTGGCCTTTTTTTGTGAATACAAACAAACAAACAAACAACACTTTATTGATCCCCAGGGGGGAAATTAGAATTGCCGGCACTCCTACAGGTTGAAATGCACACACATACACACAGCATGCAGTGAGAGAGGTCAGCAGGCAAGGCTGCCATTTCAGGCACCAGGGAGCAAATATGGGGGTTTGGTTCCTTGCTCAAGGGCACTTTGGCAATGCTCAGGGGGTGATCTTTTTTTTCTGGCCTTTCGTCCACCTCCAGACATGGGTCCAGGGCGGGGTCTTTGGGTCTTGGGCTAGCAGCTCTTGAATGGCCACTGGGTCCAGGTCCAGGGGGGTCTTGAGCCAGCTCCCTCAGCAAATCTCCAGCTGTCAAGTCAGTCCTCCAACGCACTGAGCCATTACCGCTCCGGACAGCTAAAAAAGAAAGAAGCAAGGAAAAGATTACCTGAGTTCCAAAACGTATAATGCATTTTATTATAATGCTAAACATTTTTTTTCAGTATGCACCTTTTACAATGTCAGACTAATAAAAAAGAAGACCAGAAGTTAAAGAGTGAGCATATTCAGTAACAGCCCCTTTGGCAAGCATCACAGCTTGTTAATACTTCTGGTAGCAGCTTATTGTTCGGGGGATTTTTTTCTCCCCCTGTTCTTCCTACAAAAGGATTCTCGTTCTGTCAGATTGTGGGGCCTCCTGCATGCACTGCTGTGAGGTCTTTTTTTAATGTCTACATCAAGGGACTCTAAGTTCTAAGACAAAACCTTCAACTTTTGGCTCTTGAGGCAGTCTACTGTGATTTGGAGGTGTTTTTTTTTTTTTTCAGAAAGCAGTCCTTTTTCCATCCTCAGCTTTATTTTTTACAGACTCTTAGATGTTTGCTTTCTGTGTTTGCTGGTATTTAATTGAATCCATTCTTCTCTCTACTGGTGAAATGATCTCAATGCCACTGGCTGCAACAAAGAGCCCAAAGCATGATCCGCCCCCCATGCTTAGTTGAGTTCTTTTCACGGATTTGTCCTTATTTTTCTCCAAACATACTTCAAGTTCTAGAACTCCAGAATGCGTCAGGTCGGTTTTTTGTTTCTTGCCAAATGGTCCTGATCATATTTGATCAGCCTTTCCAACAAACCTATTCTTCTTCTTGACGTCCCCACTTTAAAATCCAGTATTCCTGTCATTTTATAATTCCACTGGACCATAAGGAAAAGAAGACCAGAAAACATTGCGATTATCTTACTCCCTGCTTTTTGGGCATCAGTGACAGTCCCCTCCAAATACAGCAAGGCCAAGTAATTTGTTTTTGCCGTGCACTAAAGACAGAAAAGATGAATATGAGAAGAGAGATCAGAGTTTCGGCTTTTATTCCCTGGTATTTACATCTAGAAATGTTAAACAGCGTACAACATAGCACATTTTGTATCAAACCACCCTATTTTTTTTCAAACCAACAGTGTTTTCAGCTAAATTAAAGTGAAAAAAACCCGTCCAGCCCTACGACAAACAGACTCCGTCAGATTTCTTGTGTCTTCATTGGTTCTGCCTTTCCAGGCTTTTATTACAGCATCTTTTAGCTGTTATCTGTGTTGCAGGATTTCTCCCCTCAGTCTTCTTTTCAGGGGGGTGAAATGCATGTCGAACTGGGTGACTGACTTAACCAAAAATCTCCCTTTTCCAACCTGCTGGTGAAGTCCTGTGTTGAAGCGGTACAAGCAGCGTGTTCTGGATCGTTGCCTTGCTGCATAATAAAGCTAGTTTGGATACATTTACGTCTGCGTTCATTCTGCTACTACCATCATGAGTTACATCATCAGTTAAAAATGACTGAGCCTGTTCCAGAAGCAGCCCAAACCACGACACAGCCTCCACCATGCTTCTCAAGCGAGCTCGTATGTTTGGCCTTCCTGTCGCTTTGGAAGAGCTTCGTCTTTGTCTCATCGGTCCACAAAACTTTGTTCCGAAGCTGTTGTGGTTAATCTCTGCACTCTTTTGCAAATTCCACTCTGGTTTTCTGAGTTTTGCTGCTGATGAGTGATTTCCATCTTGCAGAACAGCCTCTTCTCTAACGCTATGCTCCCACTGCAGGCAAAAGTGGCCCAGATCTGATCTTTTTTTTTTTGCCCATATGTGACCCATATCTGATTTGTGTATGACACACCTGACACATTCAAATCGGGTTCAGACCACTTACATATGAAGCAGGATAACGCCAGTGTTAACTATGGGTTTTCAGCACTATGAGGGCAGTTCACTTATTACAGAGGTAACCTATGTTTAAAACCTAATTCTAGATTAGAGATCAACGGGTATGAATTCAGCACTCACTGACCAATCAGTTCTCAAGAAAATAGCATCATCATTCATCATCATCATTTTTTTCCTGTTGGCTGTAGCATTTTTACAAAAAAATGTATAATATGATAAAGAATTCATATATGATCCTGTCACACATAGTCTAAATCCTCCTTTGAATTCTGTTTACTCTTTACTCTCACACCCCTGAACACCACATCTGTATCTGAAATAATAAAAAGTAAAACCTTTATACGTACCTAACTGTTAATTTGGTAATTATTTGAAATAAAAATCATAATCTGTCAGATTCTCCTGTGACTTAACGGCAGAACTTGTAGCATTTTTGCAGACTTTCCTTTATGGCTTCAAGTAGGCTAAACTTTATTTATGTAGTAGATCTTTTCCAGAACACACACATTCATATAGAACCTTTAATACTATTTCTATTACAGACTGCGTTTAACTTCATATATCCTCATATCTTAATTTTATCATCCCTTTATAAGGTTAGTCACTCTGCTACCAACAGACTCCATGTTTCTAATTGGTCAGATGCTCCCAGCACCACCCCTTTCATGTCAGTTTGCCTGATTTAGATCAGGAAACCCTGGGTTGAATTATGCAGTTAATGACCTCCTTTGTGTGACCGCTAATCCCGATTGCCAGTGTCTTTGGAGGTTCTTCTTCCTGTTTCCAGGCCGTTGGGGTTTTTCCTCACTGCTGTCACCGTTGTTGCTTTCCTCGGATGCCGGTGGTTTCCTTCTTTTTCAGGGCGCTCCAAACTGGTAGTCCCCCTCTTCTCAGCTTCAGAATGGCATGCTTTCCTCCCGTAAGCGGACTTCAGGTTGGTCTACCCTCCTTAACTACAAAAGCAATCTTTACAGGTGAATTCCAAAGCCATCAGAATGCTCTATTTCCCAACTGCAGCGTTAGATCAGACTCCAGACGGTGACTCAGCTGCTGTGTTGCGCTTATTCCCTTTGTTGCTATTGCGAAGGAGGACATCCGCATCCACGGTGCCTCCCTCACACAGTCTGCTTCAGACGGAGCTTCCGCCGTCTCCTCATCCCGGCACCGCAGGGCTGCGTTTAAACCGGCCAGCGTGCCACCGGTGTGGGAGGGGTGATGGATTCGCAACAAATGAGAAATTAGGCAAACGGCAGAGCGTGAGCGCTTCCAGTTAGGGGCCCCGACAGGCGCTGATGACCACTCAGCAGAGGCTCACTGCCACGCGCGTAGCTGGAACTGTCAGGCGTTATCTAAATGAGCCGTACAGGGATCCGACAGATGGTGGACACGCGGGACAACTTCGCCGCAGAATCTGCTCCGGAACACTTGTGCGAATGCTTTTAACGAGTAATGACCCTGTTGTCATGAGTTGAGTGGTTATTAAATGAAAGAGGGCTGCACTTCCCTTTATGTAAATCACAGAAGACGCATCAGCTTCTCCAGGCTTTCGGTATTGGTTGCTTGGCCTGCCTTGCTCCTTTTACGGTAAACATGCCAGTACCCCAGAGACCCAGCATGCACTTCACCTCAAGATGCCATTACTGTACATCCTGTCGAGAGCGGCTGTGTTGATTAGAGAGGTTCGCCTAATTAAGAAAAAAATATATAATGATCATCTTCTTCTCCATAGCAATCAGGCGGACAGCCTTCTTGGTGACTCCTCATCCACAAAGCTTGTTTTGGGATTTAAGTTTGCATTTTTCCTTTTTATCACAACAAAGGCTTAAGTTAAGCTCTTTACTCATGAAGAGGCATGACTTTAAATAGCTGGCTGTTGTCATCACCACATTTCCAGATCAATCAGCTTGCCTTTATCTTTCATAAGACTTTATACCCCTTTATGGGATTATAGCATCATATATTTGAATAGTAAACAGCCAGTCAGGATAATATGTTTAATCTAATCCTCCTTTACCCCGACACCTTCTGTTACCATTCCAAACAATAAGGCTGCTGTTTTCACCTTATGAGTGTCTGTGTGTACCTGCCCCGGTTTTAAGTACTTCGCAGGCGATTTTGTGAGCTGTCGTCAAAAGGCTCAGGAGTTTGACCTACAGCACTGCGCAAGACTCTTGAGCTACCCCTCGTTTCTTAATATGTTGCTGCCAAAGAGCCAGATTTTTATGCAATTTTTGAAAAAAATGGTCTTGAGCAGAAGTTCTCCAGGCTTTTTGAGGGTTATTCAAAGTGGACATTTTCAGTGGAACTTATTTTGTTTGTTTGGTTGTTTTTTTTAAGCTATTCAACGCTGACCTATGAATCATTCAAGCATAGAAAAGGCAACTAACAGAAGGAACGAGCCAGTGGTGGGTCTCCACATAACAGACAACTTAGCAAAGCACCAATTTTAAATTGTATCTTTAGGCAATTTGCAACTAGCAGCCTGCTGCAAAAATATTTAATTGGTTCCCATTTCTTTGGTTGAATCTATGAAAACCACCAAAGATAACACATTTTGACAGGCATAAAATAGTATTTTTGCACCAACAAGGTGATTAGCTGAAAACCTGGCATATCTCAGCATGGTGTGCAGTGTGTCCTCAAAAATACTGAGGAAACTGGACAAGTGGAGGACAAAAGAAGAAGTGACAGGCCTAAAAAAAACTATCCACAGCAGATTAACAGTATCACAAAGTCATGTCCTTAAAAAAATGGGAAGAAATTCAGCAAAGACCTGACACAGAACCTGAAAGATGCATCTGCCCCCTTTGGGTGATCCATCTACTTTTCTCTGAAGTCTTATCAGAAAGCTTTGTAATGGAAACAGGGAAAGAAGCTGAGGTTTTCTAAATTACACAAGCAAATGGACTGGAAATCAGTGGCAACAGGTCTTATGGAGTGATGGCAACACATTTTTATTTTTTTAACTCAAATCATCTAAAACACTGAGCGTCTACAGCCTTCTTTGAAGCACACTGGAGGCTCTGTCATGGTTTGGAGCTGTTTTTCCACCAGCGATGTCGGGGATCTTGTCAAAACGGATGGAATTATGAATGCTAAAAAGGGACTGTCACATTTTGAGCCACCATGCAATGCCATCTGAAAAGCATCTGACTGGCAAAGGCTTCATTTTTCAGCATGACAATGATCCCAGACACACCACTAATGCAGTCAAGGCCTACCTGGATAGAAAAACCCACAATGGAGCGCTATCAGTCAAGAATTGGCCTCCCCAGAGCCTGGACCTCGACATCAGTGAAGCAGTGTGGGATCATCTTGACAGAGAACAGAAGGAAAGGCAGCCACCATTCAAAGAAGAGCTTTGGAATGTCCTTCAAGAAGCCTGGAGGACCATTCCTGAAGATGACTTAAAGAAATAACAAGAAAGCTTGGCTAAGACAATTCAGGCTGTGTTGAAGAGTAAAGGTGGTCATAGCTTTTGACTCTCAAGCTTGTTAGAATTGTACAAACCCTGCCCTCATGTACTGTATTTTAAATTATGTATAGTATTAAATTATATTTCATAAACCATTGCATCTATTTCCCATTTTCAAGCAAGACATAAAGTAGTTTGGTCTGAATCAATACTGTTCCCCTTCTCATTCACCTCTTGATTGCTTTCTGTGGTGTTTGTAGATGATTTCTCATTTTGCAAAAGTGTACAAACTCACAGGGAGGCAAAATATGGCTGGCAGTGATGTAAGGCTGTGTTGGTGTGGCCAAAAAGCTCATTTACACTGCAATGCGTGCCAGCACGCACAGTTCCGGATGTTTCCACTAAATGTTCTCATTCAGCTGCCTCTGGATGTTACAGTAAAACTCTGCATTAGCAGTGTCACACTGGGGTGCAAATTCCCAGCACACGACCCAGTGAATGTTTTAAAAAAAACGACACCAGCGTGCTTCTGATCACTCTTTGGACCAGATGAGCTTCTACCAGGCTTGAAAGCTGCTTTGGAACGACGGGGAACTCGCCAAACACAAACTGCCACTGATGGGTGTGATTCAGAGGCTTTCCAGAAGACTTCTGGAGATGTAGAAGAACACGACCTTGAGGTTAGAAACAACTGAATTCAAAGCGCCTCCAGGCGACTTTTGTTGTGAATTGGCGCTATATAAATAAAATTGAATTGAATTGAATTGAATTGAAAAAGCCAGCCTGTTTTTCCCTTTCATTTTTTTGTTAACATGATAGCATAGCAACCGTGCAAGACACTTTACGGGGTTGAAGTCAAAAAGAAGGCCAAATGTTGTCCACCCAATGAGTTCTTAATAAAGGGTGGTGGGAGGTGTGGGGGAATAGGGGTCCATGGTCCCTTCTCACATTAAGTCCATGTCCAACATTTCTTTTAATTTGTATGCATCTGTAACTCATCTTCTGGCATACCTTTATCTGATGTACATGTAAAAAGTACAAATAGGTCCAAAAGTTTTTGGGGAATGGCACTTTTGCCTCTGTATGAAACCACAGTGGATTTTAAATCAAACAACCAAGCTGTGATTGAAGTAAAGGGCTTTTGACTTTAAATTGAGGGGTTTAACAAAAGTATTGTATTAACTTTTTAGAAATTACAGCCCTTTTTATACAGCGTCCCCAATTTTCAGAGATTGAAAAGTAATGGGACAACTGACTGACAAGTAGCTTCATGGCCAGGTGAGGTCAGTGCCCTCATTAATTATGACTAACCAAGCAGATAAAAGAGCTGGAGTGTATTCCAAGTGTTGAACTTACTGAAACTCTCAATATGAAGTCCACAGAGATGTAAACGAAAGTGAAGCAGGACATTGCTAGGCTGAAAACCCTTCAGTCAAATTATGGCCTTCTTTCCTTGGTTAAGAAAGACCCCCTCACAGCATCTAATCAGGTCGAGAACAATCTCAAGGAGGTAAGTCTATAATCAAGAAACGCCTTCATGAATGTAAATACAGAAGGGTTACAAGAAGATGCAACAAGATTAGATTATGCCAGAAAACATCTAAAAGAGCCTGCCCAGTTCTAAGAGAACAAAAAGTCTTTGGATAGATGAAACTAAGGTGAACTTGTACTAAAACGACAGGAAGAGAAAAGTATGGAGAGAGAAAGGAACCGCTCATGATCCAAAAAGAAAAAACACCACATCATCTGTCAAACATGGTGGAGGCAATGTTATGGCATGGACACTCATGGCTGCTTGTGGAACTAGGTTAGTAGTGCTTACTGATGATGTGACTGCTGACAGAAGCAGCAGGATGAATTCTGAATTGTATATTACTCTGCTCAGATTCTGCCAAATGCTGCAAAACTGATTGGACAGCACGTCACAGGACAAATGGATAATGACCCAAAGCAAACTGTAAAGTTTCTCAAGGCAAAGACATGGAATATTCTTCAATGACCAAGTCAGTCACCTGATCTCAACCCAACAGAGCAGCTTTTTAGTTACTGAAGACAAAACTGAAGGCGGAGAGACCCACAAACAGCAACTGAAGGTGGCTTCAGTAAAGGCCTGACAAAGCATCTCAAGAGAGGAAACACAGCATTTGGTGATGCCCATGGGTCACTGACTGCAGAGGATTTTCATCCAGCTATTAAAAATAAAGCTTGCATTCAAAATTATGCTTGTTCAATTACTTTTGAGCCTCTGAAAATGGGGGACTATGTTTAAAGAAGGATGTAATTCCTAAACAGATAATGCAATTCTTTTGCCAAACCACTTGAATTGAAGTTGAAAAGCTGCACTTTCATCATGTGTTGAGTATTTGATTTAAAATCCACTGTGCTGATAAATACTCACTGAAGATATTAAGTATAACAAAAAAAAAAGCAATAGCTCCCAAATGGTTACACATAGACACACCCACTGTAGATCAAAGACTGGAAATACTTAAAGAAACCCATGAACTGGAAAGACTGACTTTCCCATTGAGATTACAACCTGACACATAGACCTCTAAATGAACCAAATGAGTGATGTACCCGGCAATACTCCACCCAATATCTGATATAACCATTAGATTAGTTTAAACATACTGTAGATATGCTCCACTTCTATCTTATAAAGGCTCAAAGACCTACATGTAGCTAGAAATGATAAGGCGTTTGAAGTTAGTTTAGGCACTTTACAAGAGTAGCACAATACTAAATTACTATAATAACACAAGTATAATTGTAGTATGCAACACGTTAATTATAAATCAAATGAATTCAAATAGTAAACTCCACAGTCGGGCTTCATCAGCTCCACACTCAAGACCTTTGTCACTATTAATCACACCATTTACTACTGAGTTGTCTCAACAGTTGAATTCAGTGGTCTTAAACCAGATGCCCCACATACCTCATCATCCCCTGAAAAACAATTGTTATCATCCCTGTAATTATAATAACAATAATTAGGCATGGGCTTACTGGGCAGAAAATAAGGATGCAGGCCATACGGTGAGAATTCATCAAAAATTCTGAATATGAGATTGACTTATCAGGTGGCCTGTTGGGTGCAATTCAATTATCTCTTTGTTTTGCTGCAGGGAAAGAGGAGAGATGGAAATGCAACACACAGTGAAATAGCAGGAGACTGCTGGTACAGATAAAAGGTCAATAAAAGCAACAGCGTGAAAGAGAAAAGTGATTAGCAGTAAAACTAATAGATTGTGGAAAATTGTACTAAGGAAGCCATTTTAGTTGTTTTGTTTTAGCTGAAAATGGGAGTTTTCGGGGTATTTCTTTACGAGTGTCTTTTAGAAACCAGTGCATCCATTTCTAATGTAGAATTGCTAGTTCCCTGCTGTCTTTCCTGCACTGTACTTTTCCCAATCTTTCTTTAAGGTGTGCGTCAATTGCGTCAGCGGCGCTGCTTTTGCCAATAACAAGGCGCATCTCACATTTTCCAAACGAAGCTGGACGAGGAGTAGAAGCTGTTAGAAAGCAGAAAGAATCGTTGGTTTTTTAGCACTTCCCAGAACCCAGGTCATCCTCCAAGAACCTCTGATGTTATTCGAATTCACTCTGCAAATGCAGATCTCATTCAATCACTCCTGTCTCCTTATCTTCCAAAGCTTTTTTTTTCCTTAGAAAACCGACAGGAGTCCATTCTGGACTGCTCAGAGCGATAGCAGGGGGATCGAAAAAGACGGGGCGAGTTTACCGCTGCTGTATTATTGTGCCGGTGTGAGAGCGTTCCAGTTCATGCTTTGTCTGCGACTGGGAACAGTGGGCATATGGGACACCCACCCCTGCAATGCAATATTCAAAGGGATCTTACATAATTCATCTTTTTTTTTTTTTTTCCCCTTCTGTTTCTGGAGAGCCATCCTCAAAGTGTCACTGGCAGACCCTTTTAATTTGACAAGCCTGTGAAGCTGGAGTGCAAAATCTTGACTGCTTGGCTTTGCAACTTCTCGCGGGACGGGCTGATATTGGGATGATAATGAGGCACTCTTTTCAAAAGAATGGATGAATTAATAACCAGTCATCGGTCTGGGAGGAATAGTTCAAAGGCCGTCATAAACCAGTGGCTGCCTCCAAATGAGAGGAATCGTGATTTATTTAGGTCATGGATTGTAAAAAATAAAAAAAATACTGCTATTTTTACACTCTGGAAATAAACAGAAAACAATGTAACTGAGATTAGGTTCAGATGGAAGTCAGCATTCAGCAGCTGCGACTGTCTGCATTTCAGCGGCAACATATTTATGACCTCCTTGAGGAATCTGTACATTCATGCTGGATTTTTTTCTTATATGTGTCAGTATACTGGAGTCTGTTTGGGCAGGTTGTCAAAAAGACAGAAACAACATGTGACTCCATTAATTAACTATTTGGTTAAAGAGGGAATACTCAAAGTATAATGGTACATACTCATGGCCACTTCATTAGGCAAACCTGTCGCGCTCCGCACTAACACAAATACATCCGCAGCTCCAAGAAGGTTGGGACGCTGCATAAAATATAAATAAATGTACAGTTTGATGTTTGCAACTCTCTTTGCAAATCTCATAAACTGATATTTTATTCACAAAAAAACAAAGAAACCATATCAAATGTTGAAAGTGACACATTTTTTAGCTCATCTTGAATTTGATGGCAGCGACACATCTCCATAAAGTTGGGACAGGACGATATTTAACAACAGTCTGTAAACATCTGAGACAGGCTGCTGGACCTTTGGGAGAGGAAAGTTGTCCCCTTCTTGTCTGATATAGGATTCCAGTTGCTCAACAGTCCTGGGTCT
>VUQH01082024.1:0-12662 GCA_015106775.1 Etroplus canarensis | reverse complement strand
CGCTGTGATAGGTTTAGACTGCTGGGGGGCCTCTTATGCTGGGCATTTCTACTCCATCCACCTCTTTTCACTCCCCATGCATTTATTTGTTACTGCTGCATGTCATTAAATATTGTTTTCTCTCTCCCATAGCGTGTGCTTCTCTCGGCTCGCCTTTCTGTCTTCTCTGTTCCCTCACCCCCAACCGGTCAAGGCAGATGGCTGCCCCTCCCTGAGCCTGGTTCTGCCGGAGGTTTCTTCCTGTTAAAAGGGAGTTTTTCCTTCCCACCGTTGCCAAGTGCTTGCTCACAGGGGATCATCGGATTGTTGGGGTTTTCCTTTTAACACTGTTTTATCTTTACCCTACAGTGTGATGCACCTCGAGGCAACTTTTGTTGTGAATTGGCACTATATAAATAAAATTGAATTGAATTGGATTGAAAAGCTAGTTGGTTGAGATCTGGTGACTGACTTGGCCATTGGAGAACATCCCATTTCTTCGCCTCTTGAAACTCTTCATTGCTTTTGCAGTATACTTTGGATTATTATCCACTTTGCACTGTAAAGTCCTATTCAATCAGTTTTTGCAACATTTGTCTAAATCTAAGCAGGAACTATAGCCCCGTATGCTTCAGAATTCATCCCTCTATTCCTATCAGCAGTCACGTTAACAAACACTAGTGACCTAGTTCCACTGGCAGCCATACATGCCTATACCATAACATTTCCTCCACTATGTTTGACTGATGATGTGGTATGGTTTGAGTCATCAGCTTCTCCATTCCTTCTGCATACTTTTCTCTTCCCATTATTCTGGTACAAGTTAATCTTGGTTTCATCTGTTTTTCTAGAACTGGGCAGTCTCTTTTAGATGTTTTCTGACTAAGTCTAATTTTGCCTCCCTGTTTCTGTCCCTTAATCAAGTAAAGAATTCTGCAATCACGCCCTTTCGTTGTCTTCTGTGGTCTTCCAGTCCAGTAATGCCAGTGCATTCCTTCCTTTTAAAAATGTTCCATATTGTTGTTTTGGCCACTCCTAAAGTTTTGCCATCTATGATAGCTTTATTTCAGTTTTCAGCCAAAATCGCATCCTTCATTCACAGCAACATCTCTTTTCAGTCAATGGTGAAGTGAAGTTTCAGTGAATAGCTACCAGATGTAAGGCCAATACTTGAAGTAAACTTCATATCTTCTATATGGTTAGTTTATCATGGAATAAGAAGGAAACAGGCTTCACCTGGCCATTAAAATAGTTGTCAGTCGATTATCCCATTATTTCTGAATCTCTAAAAATGGGATATTATCTACAAAATGGCTGTAATTCCTTAACAGTTAAGAAGTTTGATAAAAGAATTGCATTAAGTTACATAAAGCTGAAAGTCAGCACTTAATTCACAGTTTGATTTAAAATTGACTATGATGGTTTACAAAGAAACTATATATACACATTACATTAAATACATACGTTAAATTACAAAAAATATTTTATTGTCCCAACACTTATGAGCTTAATTATATTGTCAGAATTTTGCCAGTACCCAATATGTTTTACCTTTTCAAAAAGAAACCCCACACTGATTCAATAAAAACACAAGTCTACATAAAAGTAAAACTATCAATTGAAACAATATCAGTGGTGATAGTGGTTTTCAAACAGACAAGGGATTCAGTTTCTTCTGATTAATGAAACACGATGTGGAAAACTGTTGATGGTTAATGCCTTAGTTTCTGTTTTTCCAGGTAGGAGGGTTTATTCAAGTTCTCCACCTACACTTCGGCTGTTGGTCTAGAACATGGAGCACCAACTGGCAGAAGACCCCGGGGTAGACCTAGAACAGGCTGGAGAGATTATACAGCTCATTGCTTGGTAATGCCTCAGGATCCCTCAGGATGAGCTGCAAAATTTTGCAACGAGAAGGATGTCTGGCTTAGCCTACTGCCAATGAGCAGCAGAAAATAAACAAGCACTTAGTTAGGACTCTATAAACTCTATAAACATATAATGGACAAAAGTGTCAGGCCACATCTCTTAATCATTGAGGTCAGGTGTTTCATTAAATCCGATTGCCAGAGGTGTATAAAATAATGCACCTAGCCATGCAGTCTGTCTTTACATACATTTGTGAAAGGATGGCTCATACTAAAAAGTCCACTGAATTGAAGTATGATACTGGAATAGGATGCCACTGTTGCAGCAGTTCCATTTGTGAAATATTTTTCCTCCTCGATATTCTAAAATTAACTCTAAGGCATCATTGCAAAGTGAAAGTGTTTAGAGACCACAGTAACTCAGCCATGATGTGGCAGACCATGTAAAGTTACAGACCAGGGTCACTGAGTGCTGAGGGGCAGAGTGTGTAAAAGTCACCAGTGCTCTGCTGACTCACTAACTCCAGAGTTCCAAACTTTCTCTGGCATTGACATCAGTACAAAAAACTGTGCACTGGGAGCTTATAGCATGGATTTCCATGGCTGAGCAGCTGCATACAAGCCTTACATCACCACGCACAATGCCAAGCGTTTGGTGGAATGGTGAAATGGAATGGTGCTCTAGAGTCCAGCACACCAGTGCTGGACTCTAGAGCAGAGGAAATACATTCTGTGGAGTGACAAATCACGCATCACTGTGGGGCAGTCCAATGAATAAGTCTGGGTTTGGTTATGCCAGCAGAACATTACCTGCCTGATGACAGTGTGCCAACTGTAAAGTTTGGTGGAGGAAGGATAATGCTATGGGGTTGTTTTTCTGCAGTTACTTTCAGTAAAGGGAAATCTTAATGCTTCAGCTTACCAAGAGATTTTGAACAATTCTGTTTCTAACTTTGTGGAAATAATTTGGGGAAGGTGATTTTCTGTTCCACAAAGTAGTGCACATAGCAAGGTCCATAAAGGAATGGTTGAATGAGTTTGGTGTAGAGGAACTTGACTAGGCTGCCCTGTTGTCCAACATTAGCATGGTCGTGGTTCACCAAAAGGACTCAGTGGATGCAGGACACTGGTACAGATAGCTCAATGTATTTTAATGAAGGTAATGCTATACAAGATTTAATATGGGATGTGCAACAAAGAGTCTTTGTGAGTCACTGAGAGGTCCAGGTAGTGGGGCGTGCATCAGGGTGGCTGATTGATTTCATATGGGCAGACCCAAGCTGAATCCAGAAAGTTTCTACAGGTTTCTCAGGGGAGTGAGAGTGGATCAGGCAGCTGGTCCAGTGAAGGTCAAGACAGGATTCCAAACAACGAATTAGAGAGAAGGCAGCACAGAACGAAGGTACACTTTAGGTTGAGACGAAACCAAACAGCTGAACACAAGAGCACCAATTACTAAACATAAGGTGGCCATGATTACTGCACGTAGTGAAGCTAAAGATCTGGTGACAAGTGGAGGAAAGAGACCAGCTTATATGAGAGTCCTCATGGGGAACAGGTGTGACTGTGGGGCTCCTCCCACGCAACACCCACTCCTTAAGCTAGGCACCATTAACCACAATCACCCACACCTGCCACAGCCACTCAATACACGCATACACACACGATAGAGAAAGACAGAACCGAAGAAGGAGAGAAATTTAGAAGTGGGTCCATACTTGGAGGACAGGGTACCGTAACAAGTGTCCTCATAAATGCTCATCTAGATTCCCACAGACACTCTAAAATCTTGTAGATAGACTTTCCAGAGGAGTGGAAACCTTTATAGCTGCAAGGAGCGTCCAACTCCATATTCATGCCTCTGGATTTTTATAAAAGCTCCTGTAAGTATAATGTGTAGGCGCCCTAAATCTTTTGTCCATATAGTGTATGGACTCGTAATATTGACTTCCTTTCCTCACTTTGTTTTGTATGTTGTTTTTTCTCCCCATCTGTCTACATCACCCCTCCCTTTCTCATTCTTCCAAGAAGCTATTTCATTCAAGCCATTTTAAATGGAAGCTGAATTATGAAACCATCTTCAGCATGTCTCTGCCCATCAGTTCAAAATGGAATAGATCATCTTACCACCAAGGTGCTTTTTGGGAAAATGAACCAGTATAACTCCATAGTAACTGTGCTGGCTTGGAAACAGCTCTCACGGGAGGGCTCTTCCATCGCACTCTCTCTTTCATTTTCCCCTCCAGTCCATCTCGTTCACTCACTTGTTTGAGCTTTTTCTTTCATTTCCTACCATTCCATCTTTTATTATTAATTAGCTCAAAAACCTCTCAAATCCCAAAGAGTTGCCCCACCCAAGCTGACTATCTGTACACATTTGAGTATGAGGATTTACTCTAGCCAAGTAGGACTTAGGGACCCACTTTACTACACTGACATCAGCAATTGCCAGGCGTGTTCATAACTAAGATGACCCTGTTGTCTGGGCGACGGCCATTATGTTGTCACAGAAGCACTCAAGCTAATGGAGGAGCCATATAAACGATGATGCTCTGCCCCACACCCTCGTTTTCTCTGTTTTTCCTCACACACATACATTTATTCATATATTACCAATAGGCTTCCATAAGAAATAACGTCTTGATTCTTTAGATGCCAGGTATAAATCAATGACATTTTTATCTGTCCTCTTTTCTTTTACTCATTTGCTGACACGCAGCCATAGTTGCATAGATGGAGACACAGTGGCTCTGTTTACTTGGGTAATTTCTCCTATTGATCAGAGTTTTATTGAGGCCATTTTGTTATTCTTTTTAAGCAAAAAGATGCAGACATGATATAATGATTTTCTTTCTTTGAGGGAAGTGCTACCAGAAACGCATGCTAAAAAGTCTATCATTCACATTATAAAGAGAAACTGTGTTTGTATATTTAGTACATGTGCATGTTTCTGCACTAATTTTTGTGCCTGTATGAGTGTACTACTTTTTTACTGGCAGACTGTCCCGTCTGAACATGCCTGTGTTGGAGTTTCTCTGGCTGTTTATGGCAGCTAAGTATATGTGTGTGTTTGTAGTTTTTGGCATGTGTGTGTCCTTGCAGAGCACTGGCCAACTAATGTTTGTGATAACAGAAACCAGATGTCAGACATGTCTGTGTGAGATAAGATTACTGAGAGGGAATAGATGTATGATGAATGGATGATGGATGAACTGATTCAGAGAGAAAGTAATATTCTGTGTGCGTGTGTATGTGGACGTGAGTTGCTCAACTTTTACTTACCCACTGCAAGCAAAAGTGGCTAGAATCCTTTTTTTTTTTGCCCATATATAACCCATATCTGATTTGTCTATGACAGTCTGAACCGCACAGATCAGATTTTTTTCAAATCAGATTCAGGATCATATGCGGTCCTAAATCTGATACGTATCCGATATTTTTGAAAGCTTCCTCAGTCTTAAACTGTCATGTCGCATTTCATCCAATGTCACGCTTTCTTCTGCGCCTGTGCATCACTTCAGGGCCAGAGACTGTTCTCACTGGAGTCTGATGGAGGTTACATTTAAATAATATTGTGAACGACCAAGCAAAAAAATTGGATCTAAGCAAAAAATCGGAATTGCCTGCAGTGGGAACGTAGTGGTAGCCATCCACCCACCCACACTTGTTCAAAGATAAAAGCGACCTGGAGGATAACCTGCAAATGCACATAAATTTGACTGGAATAGCTCTTCGATTTATAAGTGGCCACTAAAAGTAGTTGAAAAAAAATGAGCATTTAATGGATGGAGAGATCTGTGGCTAAACTGTCACTAAATGGACCACAAAAAAGCTCTCACACCCATTCACAAACTATTGAAGATGAAACATTTAACTAACCACTTCCCTCTTAGCTATAATGTTCAAGGAAACAAGAATGTTGTATAGAGATTAGATGGGAAGCTTTACATCAGATCAGATTTCAGGAAAAGTAGGCTTTATAGCACTTACAGTGAAACAGTTAATTTTCACAAGAGATCAGTGGCACATGCACATTATAGAGGATGTTAATAATTTAAAAGATCCCGAGAATTTGCAAAAAAGCTGTGTTTCATTTTGTAAACAGTTTTTGTTTTTTATTTTTTCTGCACTTATTCGTTTAAGGCTGGGACATCTAATAGATGAGCATGGATACAGTCACCTTCACTGTTAGGTTCATACGTTCTGAGATAGCAACATCTGTTTTTTTGTTTGTTTTTTTATATCTGTATACCAAGGAGATCAACAATAGTTTTGCATTAACTTTTAGATTAGAAATTACAGCCATTTTTAAGGGTTTAAAAGTAACTAGACAATTGACTGACAGGCACTTTCATAGCTAGGTGAGGCTTGTTATCTTGTTATTTTGTGATGTGGTGGAGGTGTACAGATATCCAAAAACTTATGGAGCTAACTGTTTACCATTTTGAATCTCATATAAATCATTTTGGTTCTTGGGTCTATAAAACCAGAAATGATCACATAGAGATGACAGTGTATAGTGAGGATTGTCTTGCTAGCTTGGTTAGCAAGGTGCATGTGTAATTCAGAATGTTAGTAAACTACTGTAGATGTGATGCCTTTCACCCACGAAAATAGTTAATATCTCCCAGACCAGGGCCAATGTCTTTGTAGGATAACCCAGATCAGATCTGGATGAACTCAAGAAACAAGCTGATGTGCCAAATAGATCTGATTTTCCATCACAATTACTTTACATTACTCTTGGGCATTAAAAGCTGGAAAATAGAACATGAAATCTGAGAAAAATCCATGTTTCCTTCTGGATCAGATCCAGATTCATCTTATTTCTATGTATTTTTATGGACTTGGGCTTTGTTCACTACTTGGTAGGTATAAAAGTAGGCACTGAAGTGATATTTGTCTTGTGCATAAAATTTAGTCAGTTTTAATATATTGTTCGCTGTAAGAACCTAAAGTAGCATTCATATTTGGACCAGAGAGCTGAAAATAAATAGAGAAGGTATGTGATGACGCACTTCCAGTTTCCCACCATTTTTAATAATTTGCTGCGGGTACAACAAAGACCTGGCAACAGCTAGCAACTGGTATACAACTTCGATGGGTCCTTCTGACAGTTGTTTAAAACTCCATTTTAAGTCTGCTAACATATTGTATATTTGAATATAGTTTTTCATACAGTTATAATAAGTGTTTATCAATAAGTCAGCAGTTTAAACATTGGTCAGGAGGGGAAATACTGTATGACCCATGAGTACGTTGTATGCAGCTGTACCTGCATGCATGATTTGGGATATGTGCAGAAGTGGACAGTATGTCACACATTTTGTAAGAAGGCATGGCTTCTGGGAGAGAAGCAGATGGAACTATTATAAGTGTAATGCCTAGATGTGTTTAGTCCTTAAAAGGATATAGTTTTTACCCTACAGTGTGAAGCGCCTCAAGGCGACTTTTGTTGTGAATTGGCGCTATATAAAAAAAATTGAACTGAACTGAATTGAACATTAAAATTCTGTGACTGAAAATATTTCATTATGGAAATGAAGGGATCTTCCTTTAAACGCAAGTATTCAAATGATTTATGGTGCAGCTATGTATACTGAAAAGGTGCCACTGACAGTCCAAAAATGTGAACAATGACTGTATTGAGTCATGACATAAATACTTAAATTATGATACACAAAGGAGCCCGCATAACATTGCACGTTTCACAGGGGTCCAGATCAGGGAACCAGGTCTGGGTTCTGAAGCTTCACTGCTTGGATCCAGGCAGTCCTCCTCTCCGTTTGAGCCACTTTATGTTTGTAACTGTGGTTGTTGCAGTCAAATGCTGCACAATAGTGCAACATTATATTTAATTTCAACAGAAAACTCTGTGCTGTGCAATGCATTGAAGTAGCTTTGTGCTGTTGCTATTGTACCCATGGTAACAACAAGTTGGGACCAGAAGTACACATTGCGTAGTTCACGTACCTTCTCTATAGCAACATGCTACTCCTCTAGGGGTAAAAACCTACCAAGTTTGGTAAAACTTCTCGAAATCAATAATGAGATATTGTGATTATTTCACAAAGCTGTGGTGAAACCCAGCTATAATATCTCCTGACTTTTTACTAGGAGCTATCACAAGATGCATAAACAGGCATACAAAAACAAATTCTTTTTCAGGCAAACTCAACAACACACATCTTAGAGTTTCTTTTTCTGCAGATGAATGCTGAACATGACCAAACCTTTCATAAAAAATATTCAAAAATTATTTTAATAGTGTTAAAAATGAACTCACATAAAGTCCTCAGGAACAGGGAAATTACCAGTGGAGACCAAAACCATTTTTGTAGCAGCCCATAAACATTTTTATTTCTATTCTAATGTTTGGCATTGTAACATGAGAGTCTTTGAGAATTTATTCACTCTTGGAGCCAGCTTCAAGGGGGTATCTGAAGAACTGCAGTTTTTTGCAGTTCTGCACTGTCTTCAGTTTTCTGGTTGCTGCTTGACTCAAGCTGTTTTTCATGACTATTTTTGATGACAGTGGGCAGGTAAGGTAAACATGTTGCCAACTATTGGAGGGCTAGTATAATACAAATCAGATTAAATTCAGACATTCTTTTGAAGCTAAAAATGACTGAGACATAAGCTATTTATAGAGTAACTTAATGCAGAGTTGAAAAGCACAGCCTTCTCAGGTAGAAAGTTTAAGGTCTGTCGGGCTTCTGGCCACAAAAGTGCTGCACCTGAAAAATCTGATGAGTTTCACTTCTACTTCCCTGCCTACATTAAGCTACTGGAGGGCATCAAAGCAACATAATGATGGTTCTTCATTTTGTCAGTCCAACAGGTGCACTACTGTAAAATCAGCAAATTCAGCTGGGCTCTAGAAATGCCAGGTGTTGAAATAGATATGGGAGATAAGCAGGTGGAAATAGATCACAACATCTTGAGCCTTCCTGCACTCTCCCTGAGTATAAATGATGAGATGAAATTAGAGTAGTAATACTAGGTGCTATAGCTTTCTGCGCGTGCTGCTTTACAACAAATGTGCTACAAGCTGTTCTGAAGAATTCCAGTAATGCTCATTCTAGAGTTATGACTGTATGCAGATAATCTGCAAAAATCTTGAACGACCCCTCATTCCTTTATATTTTCCAGGAACATGAGAAATATTCAAACACTTGCAAACATGAATGAAAATACAGTCCATAAGGCAAAAACAGCTTTTACTATTCTTACAAGCTAGAAAGTCAATATTTGGTATGACCACCTTTATTTCTCAACACAGTCTAAACTCTCTGAGGCAAGCTTTCTTGTAATTTCTTAGGTGGTCTTCAGGAATAGTTCTCCAGGCTTCTTAAAGGATATTCCAAAGTGATTCTTTGGATGTTGGCTGCCTTGTGTTTTGTTCTCAATCAAGATGATCCCACACTGCTCTAGTACTGAGGTCCAGGCTCTGAGGAGGCCAATCCATGACTGATAGTTTTCCATTGTGTGTTTTTTCTATCCAGGTAGATTTTTACTGTATTGGCAGTGTGTCTGGGATCATTGTCATGCTGAAAAATAAAGCCACTGCCTATCAGACACTTTCCAGATGGTATTGCATGGTGGTTCAAAATCACAGTTCCATTAATTTTGACAAGATCGCCAACAACACGGGCTGAACCCAGACCATGAAAGAACCTCCTCCGTGGCAGTAGGCACTCACTGATGTACCTTGGTCCTGACATCCATATATACTAATGATGATTTGAACCAAACATTACAAATTTGTATTCATCAATCTATAAGGCCTGTTGCCTCTGATTTTCAGTCCAGTTCTTGTGTAATTTGGCATATGTCAGCCTTTTCTCCTTGTTTCCCTTCCTTAAGAATGGCTCCTTAACAGCCACCCTTCCGCTGAAACCATTTCTGATGAAGCTTTGCTGAACAGTAAATGGATCAGCTGAAGGGCAAGATGCATCTCTCATGTCCAATATCAGGTATTTGCTGGATTTTTTTTTTCTAGTTCTTAAGGACATGACTTTCAGATACTGTTCATGTGCCGTAGACTTTTTTTTTTTAGGCCTGCCACTTCTTCTTTTATCCTCCACCCCTCCAGTTTCCTCATATTTTTAAGGACACACAATGTTTTTGTTCATTGCTCTTTGAGAGTCACCTTGTTGGTGCAAAAATACTATTTTATGCCTGTCAAAATGTGTTATGTTTGGCATTTTTCATAGATTTAACTAAAGAAATGGGAACAAATTGCATTTTGTACAGGGCTCCTGGTAAAAAAAAAATGCCTTAGGATACAATTTAAAATAAGTTCTTCTGCTAAGTTGTCTGTTGTCTGTTGATACAACATGATTCATTCCTTGTGTTAGGCACCTTTTTAAGCTTGAATGATTCATATGTCAGTGTTAAGTGGCTTAACAAACAAAAAGCGTTCCTCTAAAAATGGTCAGGTACAAGAACTGGACTGAAAATGAGTGAAAAAGCAGCCAATGTCCAAAGAAAACCTTTGAAAGACCTTCAGAAAGTCTGGAGAACATCCACCCATCATCCATCCATCCATTGTTCCCTCTAAGCTGCATGCTTGCATGCGCCGCATAGATTTGCTGCGCGCATGTGCGCTGCATAGACTTGCTGTGCGCAGAGTACGCGGGTGCAGTGCACGATTGCGTAAGTGCACAGCTTAGAGGAAACGTTGCATCCATCCACCCATCCATTTTCTTCCACTTATCCAATTCAGGGTCATGGAGGGCACTGGAGTCTATAATCTGGAGAACTATTGCTCAAAAATTACAAGAAAATCTGGCTCTTTAGAAGCAAAACATTTTTTTTAAACGAGGGGTGGCTCGAGATTTTTGCACAGCACTATAGATAGCAAAGCTAAACAAGCATGTAAACCAGCTGGCATGATGAGCCAAATCAAAAGTGTGCTTTATCTTGTAAATACATCAACAAAGCTGTTGAGTGGTAAACTACTACTGTAGGTATTTGGCAGGCTTTTTACATACTGACAACACTGAGAACATTCTGGGGATTAGCTTAATTCATATTACAAGAGATATGTTATACACCAGAGGGCAAAAAAGCTTGATTTGCCAATAGATATGCAGAACAGCCCTGACATTAACAAGTCTCAGTCCTGGTTAAACACATTAGAGTTACAGAAATGTAGCTTTGTGCATTAAAAGTGATCCATAGAAAATCTGCTCCTCTCTTGCAGACTGGAATACATAAAAACCTCTCCCTCATCATTTCCCCACCCCCACCCCCACCCCCTTTTTTCTAACCTGAGCCAACAACGTCATGACTTATTACCCCACCACTCGGGTGCTCAGTAGTCCAGGCTGACCTTAAAGACTCACTCTGGTGATGAATATCTAAATTACCTCCCCTCTGAGTTCTTAAGATCTATCTCCTCTTCCCTTATTCCTCCCCAAACGCTGTTTGGTTTTCTTCATTCTGCTGCTGCTTACTCCTTGATAGGACTTGAAAACAGCAACCTTTATCAGCCACTTTTTTGTTCCTGTAACTTCCTTTGGTAACACCTTGTTCCCTCCCTCTCCTCTCCCTCTCTTCGTCTTTTCCTCAGTGAAGGACAGTAGAGGTTACAGAGCTGGATGGTAGCCTAGGGGCAGAACGGGCACTCAGAGAAGGGGAGATGAGGCTAATGCTACTGGTATAAGAATCTGGTGTAAAATATGAAAAACCAGCTGAATATGTCACAGCCCTTTTTTGATACTGATCTCCTGGCTCTGGCTCACTAAAATGACACAGTGAGAAATGCAAGAAGGCATATTCCCTAAATTGTAAAATTAGTCCTTTCGGCCTGCAATTGTAGTTTTGAGTGCAAATGAGGACTGTTTTTATTTTTAATTGGAATTTTTTTCTAATGTGCACATCAGCTGAAAAGAACCCTTCAGCCTAAACATGCCAGCCTCATTCTGGACAGATAGGCCCATGGGAGCCAAGAGGACTCAGAGTCTTCGGTGGAGAAACATTTCGGGAGAGGCAGAGAGAGGGAGGGGGCAGTTTAAAAATATGATGTAGAGTTTTGGTACTTCTCCCAAAGGGAAGATAACATTCAAACTGGGCCAAAGACAGACCACACACACACTTTCCAGATTTCAGACACATTTGGGCCTAATCTAGGCTACTTTTGGCAGCTATGGCTAAGTGAAGGCACTGGCAAATGTGCTTGCCAGTTTTAGTCCAAAAGTTATGAGCTGTGCTTGATATAGGTTATGGCGTGTGTTGAGTGGGCCAGATGTAACCTAAAGGTCATGAGATTGGGTTGAACTGGGTTATAGCAGGAGCTGGGTGGACCACATGCAGGCCAAATGACATTTGGCCCATATTGTCACGGCGAGGCATGCCGGGGGTGTGGTGTGGACCCAATTGCAGAACCGCTGAGCCGACGTGATGTGGAAAAGGTTTTTATTAATCCAAATAATGATGACAAAGTCCGTGAACATAAATCCGAAACGTGAAGCGTGATAACCTCGAGACATGAAGGGTGGCACAGGGGGAACAACGACAAATGACGCGACACCGGACAACACAGATGACGATGCTTAAATACACAGAGAGACCAATGAACAAACGACAAATGGACAGGGCAGGGGAAACCTAACTGGGATAACCAATGAATAAACGACAGGAAAACAGGGGCGTAACTAAACACGCTGAGACGGGGGGAACAAAACAGGGACTGGACGAATACCAAAACAAGGTGAGACAAGACGCAGACAGAGACGGAGACCACTAACAGAGGAGAACAGGCAAGGCATGGGGCAAGAAATGAGACAAACAGAACTCAAAAAACACACA
>VUQH01082023.1:0-29254 GCA_015106775.1 Etroplus canarensis | reverse complement strand
TTTAGCTTGGTAAACTGTATGACTTTGTCATTTGATACATGTTAGTGTAATACATGTACATTTTAAACTTTTAGGAGTTCATCGGATTCATAAACAGTTTACAGTGTAATTTATCAAAAGCTGCAGTCATATTTAGGTTTGAGCCAGAAAAGCACACACAACATTGTTTGCAATTTACGCATTTTTTGATTATTTCTTCTCATGTCTTTCAAATATTGACAATGCAGAAGTTTATTGGAAGGAGCAAAGAAAATACAGTTCAGCTGAAGACATTTACTCAAGCTGTGAAAGTTAGCAGTACTCAGTGTAATTGAGGCAATCAGTTGCCTTAAAGTTTTTAAGTTTTGAGTGACATGATTTTGAGTTTACAAAGTTGAAATGTTTAAACTTTGTTTGATTAAAAAATTGTAAAATTGGACAATAAATATTGAGTATTGTTTAAAAAAATAGTGAGTTTTTTGTACTTGTTCTTTTTAAGTTAGGTTAACTTGATCCCATAGAAAATATGCATGAAAACTTTAAGTAACAGTAACTGAAAATTTTTGACTTTACTTTATAAACCTTTCTAATTTCACTCTAGTCAAAAACTTAATGTCAAATATAATACAGATATTTAAGTTCTGAAAGCAACTGACTTTTGAGTTCATAAACTTAAAAAAAACATAAGGCAATTAGTTGCCTGAATTTTTTTGAGTTCTGTTAGCGTCTTTGGGTTTACAGTGCATCTGAAAAAGGCAGACGCTCAGCAATCTACCAGAAACCTCCTTAAAAGAGTGTGGAGTGTTCAAAATGTTCCTTAAAGTAAAATTGCAAATACTTCTTTATTTATTAGCAGTACGTAATATCATAATATCTAAAGATTCAGAGAATCTGGAGTCATCTCCATGCACAGGGGACATGGCCGAAACCAATATTGGATGCTTATGAACTTTGGGCTCTCAGGCCACACTGCATTACAAACAGGCATGATTTTGTTATAAAAATCACTGTATGGACCCAGAGACACCCCCAGAAATCACTGCCTGTCAACACCACCATCCACAAATGGAGGGAGAATGCAGGGTAAAATTCAGTCGTGCAAAGCAGAAGGCATATGTGAACATGATCCAGAAATGCCACCGTCTTCTCTGGGCCAAAGCTCACTTTAAATTGACTGAAGCGAAGTGGAAAACTGTTCTGTGGTCGAACTGTGGACAAATTGGAACTTGAAATTCTTTTTGGAAATCTTTTGGGAATCTTGGAGCAACATATGCTTCCCTTCAGATGATGTCTTTTTCAGGGAAGGCCATATTTCAGCAAGACAATGCTGATAGCCGCATACTGCAGCTATTACAATAGAATGGTTTTATAATAAAAACGTATGGGTTCTGGACTGGCCTGCCTGCAGTCCGGACCTTTCACCAACTAAAAACATCATGAAATGCAAAATACTACAAAAAACAGCCAGGACTATTGATCTTTATCAGACAACAATGGGACGGCATTCCTCTCCCAAAGGTCCAGCAGCTGGTCTTCTCAGTTCCCAGATGTTTATGGGCTGTTGGTAAAAGAAGAGAGGATGCTACACGATGCTAAACATGGCCCTGTCACAACTTTTTGAGATGTGTTGCTGTCATCAAGTTCACGATGAGTCTCCCTTTGATTATTTGATATATTTTCTGTATTCTTTAGTGAGTAAAATATTGGTTTATGAGATTTGCAAATGACTGCATTGAGTTTTTTTCATATTTTACACAGTATCCCACCCTTTTTGAAATTGTGGTTGTAGTATTGATTTGCCTTCTGGCTCCACAAACTCGTAAGAGGAGTTTGCGTCTTACTAAATGCTCCGATAACCAATCGCTACCTTTATCTATAAATTGGTGCTGGATAGCCTGCATAAAATAGGATTTTTTTCACTTAAAAATAGCTCCTGGCTGCTGCTGAAAACAAGGTTGAAAGTGGAGAAAGTGAATGAAAACACTAAAATGTAAATATAAAACAATGAGCTGAAAGATGTTAAAATGCCCCAAGGACCTGAGGAGAACTACAGCTGAAGTTTTGTCACTTCTCTTCTTACACATAATCATTTGACACCCTATTGAAGAATGCCGATTTGTTTAGCTTTAGGTTTCGGAAAATAACTTATTTACAAATGTATATATTTTAAACTGTGTTTAATTCATACATAATGTACATAGATCATACAGAAGAACAGTAGAGCTGGTCAGAACCTGACAAGAGCATCAGCTGACTGACTTACTCCTGAGAACTATTTTTCTTAATGATATAAAACTGAAGCAGTATAAACACTTTTATCTATGTGAAATGAGAAGTAAATTTACTCAAATAGCAAAAAGAAATAGCAGTACTACTAGTATTTACTTCACACTATAAGAATCTGGTTTAAAGGAAAGAAGGTTGTTTTTTTCAGCTCCAAGACAACACAAAAGCCCACATTTAAATTCTTTTCAATCTTAATGAACATATTGAGAATTCATATAAAAAAATCACTATATCATGAGGTCAAACACTAATGATTAAGAGAAAGTAAGCTGGAGTTTCAGCTATCCAATGCTATAATTTTTTTCTCTTCATTAGCTCTCACGTTAGCTAATGGACCTGTGAATTATTAAAATATATGAACTTTCATTAAGCCTCCTACTCCTACCGCACAGGCCTTTTGTTCTTCTCCATATGGCACCAAGTAGTATGTCAAATTTGATGTAGTGCCTGGACAGCATAGCTTGAGCTCTGTGTTATATACTGCAATTTGGCTGTTATATGAAAAAAAAAAAAAGATTCCTTTGTTCAGTTAATAAATGACATGGCTTGGCTCCATATAGAGAAGCTGAGGATACTATCAAGAAACAAAATCAAAAATTAAATGTCAAGTTCTTTGGGATATTATAACTTGCCATACCATCACTATCTTCATGAGCTGTATTTGTGATTTTGTATGAATTGCGTTGTTAAAGAAAAAGCTGTTTTTATTTTCTGTGACTTAATACATTTGTCAACCTACGTTGACGTGTAGTATTTCTATGCTTTCCATGCAATATATGCAGCCAAACCTTCAGAACTGTTAAGATTGTTAGAGATGCAGTATCTACACACCCCATTGTTAAGGTGACCTGCACCACTTTAAGTAAAATATGTAGTCACATTCTGACTTTAACCTCAGTGGTTCGACCAGGATGCATTGTTTAGTATTTAAATAACTCTTTTTCTATCTATCTGTTCCAGGAAGGAAAATGCATTGACAGCCACATCTTAGCATCCTAGCATAGCGTGTTGTTTTCCAGGCTTTAAGTCTGCTTGGCTGACTGAGTCCAGGACAGCTGTGAGTGAGGGCCATGCACTGCTCTGTCAGGGTTGGAGATGGAGGCACTGAACTGAGGCCAGCTATCCTATACTACTCCTACATGTCACCTTTTCTCTGTGTAATATGTTCCAATGTGAAAAACAGCTTACAGTGAAAATTAGAAATTGTATATATGTCTGTCTATACGCCAAAATCATTCTCAGGTAAACAAGTTGCATCAAGTCCTCAAGCATAATCCTACAGAAACCTCATGGTTACTTCCCCCAGTGTTTCCTGCAGCATAGTGGTTTTTGTATTCGCCTTGCAAGTGAAAGGTCCCTGGTTTGATTCCTGGTGGGGACACAAGCCCCTCTCACCATGGAGGGTTGCATCAGGAAGGACATCTAGCATAAAACCTCTGCCAAATTACCAATGCGGATTAATCTGCTGTGTAGAATATAAGGGAGCAGCCGAAAGGTACATTTGTATGAATTACTTCCCCCACGGTGCCATGGTAACTAAGCAGTGCAGAGGTGAGTTATGAGTAGGAACAAGGTGAAAGGTTTTTCTGTGCTGTTGGTAGTGAAATGCCTTTCTCAAAGTACATTTAATTATAAAGCCACTGTCTCCGCAGGGGTGTTCATTCACACTAGAATTATTTTTCTCTCCATTCTTTCTCACAGGTTTAAAATACAAGCCAGTGTATGTTACCTTGGGGGAAAATCCACCACTTGGCAAGTTAGCATACTCTACAGAAATATAATGACATTGGGCTCTTCAGTGGGGGATTAAAACAAAAAGACTCATTTGTGCAATGAAAAGCCAAATGCTGGAGCAACAATGAAGCAAATCAGACAGCTTTGCAAACAAGCATGCTGCTTTTTCCTGCAATAAAATAATTTAGAGAAGTGGTGTGTGCAGACAAATGAGATGTCTGTGCTGAGGCTGAGGCTAAATGCTATGCATTTCATGAAGTATATAACTGCTACAGGCTTTGATTTGAGAGACAGAGAGCAGGATTTCCTGTGTTATAACACTTGTCTAAGGTGAGTCTGCTGCTAAAGACTGCTGCGTTGACATTTGCATTATGCATCCTTAAAGAACAGGGATGTCCATCTTGTTTTTTGAAGAAAGATCACCGTGGCCCGCATATATGCACTGTTGGGCTGCATTCATGTAGCATCACAGATTAGAAGACTTTGTTGCTTCCAGAGACCACTAGCTGGTGCAGAGGGCTAAATGTTAATTTCATAGATTACATATATTAAATTCCAAAAAATAATACAACATACAACAAATGTAGGTTAGTTTAGAGAAACAGAATTTTCATCTGCTCATGTTAACTTGTATGCAAAATATGTACTTATCTAATAAACAGAGTTCTAAAACTGAAATATCAGTGCTTGTGATGCTACAGTGATTTCCTGTGTGAATAGTTCACTAATTTTGTTTCAGCTTTACAGATGTTGCCTTCAATCAAAATGTACATTACTACTGTCTTCGCTAGCTAAATAATTTCTAATGGTGCAACCTGTGCAAAACACACTCCATACTAGTCTTACAAATACATGCTTTTACTGGGCAAGTAGTTCTACAAAATGAAGCTGTGTGTCAGTGATACAGTGTGTTGACATTTCAAGATGACTGAAGCTGGATTCAGGACAAAGATTCAACAATACCATGTCTACGTGGTTTGTTTCTGCATAACACTGTCCATTTTGGGTTTAAACCTTGAGGCAAAGCTGGGTGATATGACCAAAATTTAATATCATGATATAAGTCATCTCATACCCCGACAATGATATATATCATGATATAGTACCTCATCTGTAAATTCAGTGAACTAATAAAATATAATGACCAGATAAAAAGGTCTACTTTTTTACATTTTAAATTATATACACAAATGAATATACTCTATATTTGATTCTTATTACCCTTTTATTTAGAACAGGAGTTATATCATTGGCCACATACAACCCAGCTGCATCCTAAATAGGCCAGATCAGTAAAGTGATAACTTGTAAAGAAAAGGCACAACTAAAATGCACTCCTTACTTTCAGTGTAAAGATGGTTAAATACACATTAAATCCCTGAGATGTCCTAAGAAAAAGAAGTGTAACTTTAAGAACAATTTTTCCACATTATAAAGAAATGCTGCTGCAGTAAAGGAAAGAAACATGACTCATTGGGTTTACACTGAAAGAAATCAAATAATTTATCCTGTAATTTAAAAAATTTGAATAGTTTGTGAATTCACAAAAAAATTATTCTTTTTTAATTTTCTTTTTACTGTGTAACCACCTGAAAATTCAATTAAAAGAGTGCAAAAAGAACTATTCTGTTGTTAATTTGAATACTAAATGATAAAGGAAAAAATATTTTTTTTAAAATTGATTTCTTACTTTGGTGTTTGACAGGCCATGGGTTGGGTATTTGTAAGAAGTCTGTACAACTAATGAAAATACAGCTTAAGGTCTAGCCCTGCTAATTTGAAATCTCCACATTTTCCAAAGCCATCCAGTAGGGCAGATTAGACTCTTTGGTGGGTCGGTTCTGGCCCACAGGTCATATGTTTGACACTTTATTTAGAACTTCTAGACAAATGCTTAATTAAGAATATAAAATGTACCTTTGGCTGCTCCCTTGTATTCTCCCCAAGGGGTTGCCACAGCTGATTAATCCAAATTGGTAACTTGGCAGCGATTTTATACCAAATGCCCTTCCTGACACAACCCTCCATGGTGAGAGGGGCTTGTGTCCCCGCTTAGAATCGAACCAGGGACCTTTTACTTGTAAAGAATATGCCATGCTGGTATTCACATTTCCAAATGATAAACGCCATAAACAGCAGGGATGTGTGCTACCAGTTGCGCTTGCTAGTCGGCATCACAACTACAAGTCAGTTAAATTAATTATTAATCTTTCTTTAATGTACAACAGCAGTTACCTGTTAGATGAATGATGTTATGACTCCACCTTTCACTAACTGGGCTTCACCTCTCTCTCTTTTCTGAGAAATTGTAAACTAGCAGTGGGAAGTAGACTGGCACTGTGGTACAGATGACAGTAGCTGGAAGCAAGTGCCATCTGAAATATTTTGATTTAGAGAATGAGCGGTTGCAGAAGACCGAGTTGGAGGAGGACCTGGAGAAGTGGCATGATAGACTGGAAAGGAGAGGAATTAAGGTGTCGAGAGTGACGACAGAGTGCATGCACCTGCAAGGAGTGTCGACGGAAAGTATACAAATGCAAGATCAACAGCTGCCAGAAGTGATGGAATTCAAGTACCTTGGAAGTGTGATACAGGCGGACGGAGGAGTGGAAATAGAGATCAACCGAAGGATTCAATCAGGATGGAACAATTGGAAGAGGGTGTTGGGAGTGATGTGTGATGGGAGGATGCTGGCAAAGGAAAGGTCCACCAGACTGTGATCCAGCCTGCCATGCTCTATGGACTGGAGACTGTGCCCCAAACAAAAAAGAGCACCATTAAGTTGGAGGTGGCAGAGATGAAAATGTGCAGATAGGCAAGTGGTGTGACCCAGAGAGACCGGGTGAGAAACGAAGAGATCAGAGAGACTGGGAGTGGTGAACATTGGAGTGAGGTGCCGAAAAGCGAGATTGAGTTGGTTTGGCCATGTAAAGAGGAAGGATGAAAACTATGCTGGACAGAGAATGCTGAGAATGGAACCACCTGGAAGGAGAAGAAGGGGCCACCCAAAGCAGAGGTGGATGGATACCATCAGCGCAAACATGCGATCCGTGGGAGCAAGGGAGGAAGATGCTGAAGACAGAAACACCCGGAAGACGTTTATATCTGCTGCAGCGACCCCATACTGAAAGTGGGAGAAGCTTGGAGAAGAAGAAGAAGAAGAATGAGCTGTTGCATGTCAGCTGTGTCAGAGTAGCCTGACATAAATATGCAACTGAAGTGATGTGGACACCAGCCCGCAAAGCAAGAAGCGCTACTGCTGCTAATTCTGCTAACATTAGCAACACTTGGTAAACTAATATGACTGTGTGTGCGCACAACATTACACCTGGTGCAAAGTGCAGCACATTTCAATGATGATTAAAGCAGGATTTGAGTATCAAACAATGTGGTTAATGGTTTCAAATAGCTCTTAGATAGACATATAGTATTTGTATGTTAAACTAACAAATAAATTGGTATCCAGTAACACCCCTGGTAAACGGTGTATTTTGCAACAACCTGAAGCGAAAAAGCAGAATATGAAACAACAGACGTTTTCATTTCGTCATCAGATATATATTGTCATATCACACTGTCCTGTCCTGAGGCCACTCGGATGTGAAAAGGGATGTCTCTCTCTACATAGGGTTTGGTGTCCTCTCCACCTTCTCAATAATTCAATGGAAAGAGGAGACATCAGCTCTTGTATAATTACTGTGTGAGGGTGACAAGCTTCTCTGTCAAGGGCAAGATGGGACCAAGCTTTGCAGTGCTGAAGAGAGCTAAAAGACACAGCAACAGCAGGTGCTGCTGGCACTGCAGATGACAAAAGCTTCAACTAAATATGAGATGATGAAACTGCAGGTAATTTGTGTGGAATTTATTTGAGTGGAAAACATTGTGACAGCATGCAATGTTTTTGTTTTTCAGTAAGAATCCAACTTAGCTCCTAAAGTTACAAAGCAGCTCTAAAATGGTGACAAGCCTCAGCAGCACCAAAGTGCAAGTAAGGTATTCCTGATTTTATATCTGAAAAATGAATGATATTATAAGCATGGACAATATTCTTTCATGAACTTTAACATGCCTCGTGGCTTTTCTGAATGGTCTCCTATTTCTCAGTGGTCAAGAGAGGTAACGCAATCCATCTCTGTTGGGCAGAGAGGTGCAGTATGTGATATCTGATTTCGGCTCCGGGCTCGGCTGAGATGACAGACTCTGTTAATCTAACACCAAGCAAACCACAAACTTCCTGCTCAGAGAAACCCTCAGCGTAAGCATACCTGCCAAGATACGACCAAAACTGTTACTGTCACTGGGACCTAAAAGCTGGCATGGGCAAAGGCTTGGCACATAGTCCTCGATTTTAAATGAGTTAGACGAAGTAGGCAGTCATTAGAAGTAGATGTTTTGACATACTGTCTCCCAAGGGTACCCACAAACATGTCTGGACCAAAATGTCTCACAGGGTAAGACTGCTGATTTGGAATCCCTGAGGAGGCCTGCTAACTGTCTTTTGCATCCCTGTGTAAAAGGCTGAGCTGATCCAAGATCAGCACCGATGATGAAACTCTTCTTACAAATCAGAAATCATACAGGTCATTATAAACGGTTATATATTTGTGACAACATTTCAGAAACACTTGACTCTTACATTACATTGGTCTGCCTTATCAAACATGATAAACCTTTCATTTCATGTAAATTTATTCCTCATTCATGAAAGCAGAGTCTACAACTATAGCAGCTTTTTGGGACTATACTCTATTTAACATGTAACATTAGTGGTATATGGTAGGTTAAAGTTTATAACTAGATAAAATATGCATTATTTACTCCTCCATTTTGCTAATACATCAAATGAAACTCTGTTGGAATATCAAATATTCAAAGGTTCATCATCAATCATTGTTTATATTAAGGCTCAGAAATCAGAATTTTCAACTTTCCCACTTGTTAAATGCAGCATAAATGAATATTTTAGCATGCTTGATCGGCACCACATTAGGTTTATGGAGACTTCATCAGATTAGCAGTAATTCGTTCATGAACTGCTGGACATGAATTGTTTGACTTGATGATGGCACTAAGGCTAAGATCATCAAAACTGTCTGCCTCACTCACTGAAGTTTTTATCTGCTAGGGATCTTATACGTGCATGCAAAATTGTATGGTAATCTATTTATAAATCAATGACCACAATGGTTTAATAATGTTTCAAGCTAACATTTTGCATGATCGCATTTCAACCTGGTGTGGTCTCGAACCAAAATGCTACAGCCTACTATATAAATATCTTACATGATAAGGGAGGATTGCTTTGTAATCATTTTTAGACATTTGTCCTAATATAATTTGAGCCCATGTATTGAGCAGAATATGACTCCACTGTAAAGTGAGCCAAGGCCTTAAAGGACATCTACAAAAGCAACTATGTGTTGAACAAATAGAAACATCAAAGCTCTCCTTTCCTCACCTCTCTTTCTCCTTCCCTCCTCATTGTCCTCCAGATCTCTTTGACTGTGAAGTGAAAAGAGAAAAAAAAAGCCAAAATCAAAAGAAAGTCACAACACAGGTTCCTGTAATTTTTGATCACAATGGAATGTGTCGAGTTTAATCAAAAGGCTGGTGTTAGCTAGTCTTCCCACCATGCACACCCCAAGGCGCACACATCAGAAGCCAGCAGAGAAAGGCCACATAAAGTGTCTGATGGCGGCTGAGAGACGACACAAAGAGGCTGTTTGTAACTAATTAGGTTCAGTTTGCCTCACCTAGATTTTAATTATGATTAGGTACTTCAAAAATTTCTGCACCAAATACATTCTTTCAAGCTTCCTAAAAAATAAGCTGGGCAGGGGAAGAGGAAAAGCTCACCTGCTAACTAGCCTAACAGAAAGTAACCTACTGCTGGCACGCCTGACTCAACACACAGCACCTAGAAAATTAATGGTGTTGTGTTTGAGGTGCCTCATGAGGTGTGCTTTCTGGTACAACATACTTCTAATTATGTTGTTACATTCAAGTAATATCAAAGTTGCTCCTGTTTTTTGATAGCAATTATATACATCATGCTACTTCTGCCACTAATTGACTCTGTGTGCTATTGCGGCTTTCCAAGCTCTTAGGTATTTATAAATTTACACTTAATAAGGTCCATCAGAGGTAAAATTGCAAATCATGATCACAAATTTGCTATATTTTTGCAGTGGCTGTACTCTCTTGCCACATTCATAGTTAAAGGAATCAGTCTTCAGGCTTACCACTCATTTGGTGTGAACCAAACTGTTAATTCTGAGATTTGTGAGCACCTTAAAATGATTCACAAGCTGCAGCAATTTCTTATCGCACCAGTTTTTTCCCCCCACTATGACAGATTGCAGCCCAGAGGAAAACATTCAGCAGATGAGAAGCTCTAGCACAGACAGGTGATTCACTTCTAATGGATGTTAATGTGGCAGGCACGACTGAGGATATTCCCAGTGGTGTACACTTACAGTTAATTGATAACTGAGGTCTATGAAAAGATGCACATTAAATCATGGCCAATGAGCCTGCCTATAAGGTTGCAGCAATTTTAAAGAACAAGTCTCCAGAGTCTCTTAAGGTTTCCCACAACTGAAATGCAAACTGAATGAATAATTAAGGTGGAAATATTCTTAACTCGTATTACCTTACTAAGACATTACTATTTCAAAACAGCCGCATATGCATAATGTTGTAATGCATGAACAATTTAACCTCCACCAACTCCAGGTTACTCAATTCTCTAATGATGTTCTTGATTTCTCCTTATGTTACTGTTTGATCAGTATCTTTCCTAATGGACCCACGTGCAATCCTGCAATTTACTTAAATGTAATGCTTTATAATACTTAGCTTAAGTAATCAGATTTTGCAGGCAAAATTTGCCAAGAAATCACACCATACCATAGAGGTTTCGCTTACACAAGGTTTATTCCGGAACAGCTTTCAGAAATGGCACATGTATGCCATATGTACAAATTTGAACAAAGTTTGTTCAAATTAGAAAAGCATTAAGTGATCATAGTGAGTGCACGCATCGTAAATAATGGTTTTTGCAGCCAGTGACTGGATTGCAGTGGTTGAAATAATATTAGTGTGAATATTTCTTAAGTGTCAGTGTGTAGCATAATGCAGCTATTCAGCTGTGTATGTATGCAAATAAATCGACAAAGGTTATCTGCATCCGCTTATCCATTAGATTAGACACAGTTAATGAGGAATCACTGATTTGGTCATATATAGCCAGATACATTACAGAAGTATTAGGCCACAGCTCCTAATAATCAAATTCAGGTGTTTAATTCAGTTCCATTGCCACAGGTGTGTAAAATCAAGCACCTAGTCATGCATTCTGTCTTTACAAACATTTGTGAAAGAATGGGTTGTTCTAAAGAGGTCACCTAATTCCAGCAGGATATGGGTACATGAAGTTTCTTCCCTCCTAGATATTCCACAATCAACTGTAAGTGGTATTACTGAAGTCACAGTAACTCAGCCACAAAGTGGCATATCAAATAAAGTTACTGAGTGGGGTCACCTAGTAGTGAGGTGCATAGTGCATGAAAGTCACCAACGCTCTGCTGACTCAGTAACTGCAGTTTTGCATTCTCTGACATTAACATCAGTACAGGAGCCTATCATCAGCCTGTGCCAGCCTAACATCAGCCTATGCCAGGAGCTTCATGGTATAGGTTTACATGACTGAGCAGCTGCATGCAAACCTTTGCCAAGCACAATGCCAAGTGTCAATGGAGCGGTGTAAAGCATGCTGCCTCAGTACTCTGGGGCAGTGGAAACATGTTCTGTGGATTGACAAATCATGCTTCCCTATCTGGCACTCTTATAGACAAGTCATTACCTGCTTGACTGCATTGCCAGGAAGGATAATGCTATGTGATTAATTTTCTGGGGTTGACCTGGGTCCCTTAATTCCGCTGAAGTCTATGGTTCCAACTTTGTGTAGGGAAGGCCCTTTTCTGTTCTGGCATGAGTGTGCCCCAGTGCACAAAGCAAGGTCCTTAAAGACATGATTGGAGAAGTTTGGGCTGGAAGAACTTGACTGGCCCACACAGATCCCTGACCTCAACCCCACTGAACACCTTTGGGATGGACTAGTCATGAAGATTGTGAGCCATGCCCTCTCGTCCAACATCAGTGTCTGATATTATAAATGCTCTTCTGGATGACTGGGCAAAAATTCCCACAGACATACTCCAAAATCTCATAGAAAGCCTTCCCAGAAGAGTGGAAGCTATCCATATAGTATATAACCAAACTATTCATCCCAGGTGAAGGAAAGTGGGAATATTACACAGACAGATGCTATATATATTTAATGTATTTTTTTCACCCATAAAAGTAGTTGAAGTTTGTAAGTGAAGCCTGGAAAATCATGCTGATCCCCAGTCTTCTTCTTCTTCTTCTGGCTTCTCCCGTTAGGAGTGGCCAGAACAGATCATCTGCATCCATCTCACCCTATCCCTTGCATCCTCTTCAGTTACACCAACCCACCTTCACTACATCCATGAACTTTCTCTGTGGTCTTCCTCTCATCCTGTTACCCATGATTTTTTTTTGTTTTTATTTGAGCAGCAAATAATTAAGGGACAATTTGGATTTAACACCTGCAAGTGTCTTTGTGTTACCTGCTTTGTCTGCATTATATTTAAAACCCTCAAAACAAATATTTTTCAAACTGTCATTTCTGTATTATTAGTATAGGACAAGTAATACTACAGTATTATAAAGAACCAATTTTCCTCATACAGTTATACCAATACAATGAAAGACACATCAACAAGTGCTTGACACAAAAATTAAGAAAAATTGTAACACTAAAGGTGTTTTGGCCTGCATCAAGCATCTTATCACAGTCTTAAATCTTAGCAGACAGACACAGTGTATTTTTACCAGGTCATTGTTGTGTTATTTTGACTCTGCCTTTAAACAAACATTTCAAAAAGTTTTTATCTGTCCTGATCTAGTGATGGAGTGCACAGATGGCATTGTTCCATAGTGGCTTAGGATCCTGAGAGCTCAAATAGGATTGAAGTGACTGTACAAACAGATCAGACAGGTTTAGCCAGATGATATCCTGTAACCCTGCTACCCAGCAGTCAGCCATCTTGTTGTTAGCCAATTAATGGCTCATTACCTGTTTAGCTTGAGCTGTGCCACCTCAGGTTACAAGACTACCAAATCTGCACTTCACCCGCTGGCTCAAATCTGATTAGTTTTACCTAATTGACACAGATCAGATGTTTTTTGGCTTTCAAGTAGGAAGGCTCAAGTTTCATGGGCAGCAAAAGAGATAGCAATGACTGCAAGTAAAGGACAAACTGAACTTTATTCAGACTTTTGGAATTGTTTTTCTTTATGTGTCTCTGGAGCTCATTCTAATCCCCTGATATGTTATCTTTCTGTCAGGAATGACTGGAAATACAAGGTAGCATCAGTGTGTGAGTGTGATCATTTTTCCCTGTATGAATGCAGCCTATTGTGTTTTATAGATAGAAAAAAAAGCAGAATCTATGAATGGATCGGTTGGTCGGTTTGTAATAATGCAAACATCCTTGCCTATTTGAATGTTTGCAAAGACTGTATTTTTGTGTGTGCAGTAGCAGGTTAGCATATTTTTTGTGTATGTCAAAGGTCACTGGGGCTCTTGTATCTCTCTGCTCAGCTGAAATGTGTGTTCTTTTGGCCAAACGCAAGCCCTTTAATACTGCATGAATATATAAAAAAACAAATAGAGAGCAAAATGGCGGCAAAGCACCAAACAGCCATGCATACATTTATCTAATGTTCTCAGTTATTTCAGCCCAAACAGCTCGACCTGTGCACTGTCCAGTGAAGTCATGACAGCTAAGATTAATCGGCTTATTAAAAAAAATACCACCACTGAGCACTATAGACAAAATAACTTTTGCTGAACACTGTAGGTATGTGCATAGAAAGGGCAAAGTTTTTGTTTAAGCATCTTAGGGATCCCATGTCTTTATTTTCACTGTATTATAATACAAGTATAACTGGACAAATTACTGTATTGAAGACAAAGGAAGTGAATGTCCATTTTGCATTCTCTCTCTTGCATAAGCTTGTTGTATTTCATTCTTGATGAAAATATTCCCATGAGAATTCACACCAGTCCTGAAGTGAACCAGACAGATGTGAGTCACACTAATTCAAAGCTAATCAATGTGTTACTGTTTGAGAGTGAGACAGAGAATGGTTTTGTCCAGCGGCCTTTCACATGGTAAGTGAGGCTAATCTTTTAGTAATAGTATGCCCAAACCAATCGTTTCTAGAGGCAGACAGTGGGCTTTTTGAATATGTGTGAAAGCTGCATAGTTAGATAGACTCTGGAAATGTTCTGGCAAGTGCTGAAATTCAGCTACTCTGCTATTTATATAACACACACAAATGTCTTTATTGTTTTTAATCAAAAACACACATTATATCTACCTCTATTTAATACTCAGTGTTGCCCTCTCACACATCAGTACACACACACACACACACACATACACACACACTCAGCACATGAGGCCAGGTGGTGTGGTTAGTGCCAGATCTTACTCTCTGCTCTCCTGAGTGCAATCGGTAACCTGAACTGCCTGTTTGAATAACTCAGTTATCCCAAAAGCTTCCTCACTGCACAGACATCATGGAACAGTGCCCAAAACACACTCACTCTAAGCTCCTGATATTCACTCACTCTGTGATGAATATTGAAATAAAGCTTTCAAGGTCACTTTCTCATTCTTGAAGTTCTGTATTATGAGAAAATAGTAAGAATTAAAAGTTGGTTGGATAGGCTTAAGGGCACAGCTTGTATCGAAAATCTGTCATCAAGGTGCCACTCAGTGTAAGCAAGGCTGTGTGAAGGTGTCAGCTGATGGGACATGACAGGCAGGCTTCAGGCCTCCTCATTTAATTAGAACTCTACTTTGTTTTGTGGAACTCACACATAGAATCTGTCTCCAGTCATCTCCAGGGATATTTCTAGTTTGAACACAATTCACTGTAAATTCATATTTTCTTCTTGGAACCAGCAGGTGCACAATGTCTTGCAACACATTGAGGCTAAACCACGCCTGTCAGGGCTTTCGTGTCAGTTGCAAACATTTGTTGTCACTCTATCCACGCCCATCATCCCCACTATGTTGTTCCCAAATAGCATTGCCTAGGTATTTCCTCTGCTGTTGTCTTATTGTAATTTAATATTTTCCCTGTGTCTATTATTTGCCTTAACTTTAAGTGAGAGCTGTGCTTTGAAACATATTTCTGAAGATAATAGCAACTGTGATAATAATGACTTTAATAGCTGATGCATTATGTGCTGAGTGACAGGTGACAGTAACAGTGCTTATAATTATGTTTTAAGTAGGCTACACATTTTCTTTTACTGTTAGTTTTTGTTGATTAAATACAATTAAAGTTTTATCTAAAGTTAACTAATCATTTCTAAGTGAGTGATACATAGCATTTTAATAGCATGCACTTACTGACTTTTCCAACATTTTCTTACTTGTCAAGAGCTATTATGCCTAAAGTATGAAAACAATTATTAAAGTACAGTCTTCGGCTTCTTCTTCTTCTTCTTTCAGCTGCTCCCATTAGGGGTTGCCACAGCGGCTCATCTGTCTCCATCTCACCCTATCCCTTGCATCTTCTTCTGTCACACCAACCCTTTTCATGTCCTCCTTCATCCATGTACCTTCTCTGTGGTCTTCTTCTTTTCCTTCTGCCTGGCAGCTTCAACATCAGGAGGAAAAGAGGAAGACCACAGAGCAGGTTCATGGATGTAGTGAAGGAGGACATACAGAGGGTTGGTGTGACAGAAGAAGAAGAAGAAGAAGAAGAAGAAGAAGAAGAAGAAGAAAAAGACTGTGACCCCTTCATCATAAGACTCAAGTATGTTTTGTGGCTCCACATAGATGTTTTTCATAAAAATGGCTCTTCTGGTAGTAAAGGCTGCCAAACCCCAGCCTAAACTGAGAAGGATGGAAATATATAAAGCCAAACAATAGCTAAATTAAATAACTAAAAACTATTAGAACACAGTAGCACGTAATTACAATTAAATTAAGTAGAGTACAACTGTTTTGCAAGTGTGAAAACTGAGATTGCTTGAATTATTAATGGAATGTAAAGGTCTCCCCAGCCTTCACATTCTAAAGCTGTGGAAGCCCTCTATAGGTTTGCGGAGGTACTGCAGCAGCAGAGCGCCTCCTCCCTCTCTCCTCCCTCCCTCCCTCCTGCTAGAGCCGGAGCCGCATTCCTCTCCTCTCCATTCACACGGAGGGAGCCGCCAGAGAGAGAGAGAGAGAGAGTAGAGCCGCTCCGCGATCAGTGTGGAAATGTCCCCAAGTTTTGGAATTTAAAACCATGGCGAGGATACCTGCCCTACGGATCACTTGAACCCGTAAGTACCGCGAAAACTCTGGAGCGGGGCTCTTCTGGCGTGGAAGGCGCAGGTTTAGGTGGGAATACTGTGGTTACGTTTGTTCTTCCCCTATTGCACCGTGTGGTGAGTTTGGTGGTTGTGTGTGTGTGCGTGTGCGTGCGCGTGCGTGTGATTTCCCGACGTCTTCTCCGCTTTCGTCGTGTGCTTTCTTTCGCGAGTTTGGGGGGGTGTGCTCCGGCTGAAGCCCGGCGTGGAAAAGCCGTGTGGCGGACCTGTGGAGAAGCGCGAACACGTATTTATATTTCGGTGCGTGGAAGCTTGTGTTTCTGTGAGCGCCGTGTTGAGTGTGTGTGTGTGTGTGTGTGTGTGCGTGCGTGTGCGACCAGGCAAACTGTTAAACTGCGGATATTTTGGGGGCGAGGAGCGGCGCTTCAGCCGGCTAACTCAGTTCATGTGAACTGTCTAATTACTCCGCGATGAACACCTGGTGCCTGAAACTAAATAAAGGATGGCATTTTTCTTAAGTAGCCTCGGGTTTGGTGCAGTGTGTGCTGAGTTGTTATTATTATTATTATTATTATTATTTTTTTTGGCTGTTGAATTAAAAAAAATACTTTTTGGGAGTCTTGTGAGGTGGGAAAACAAACCACCGGGACCGGGTGACACGGACTAGCTGGCAGCCGTAATGTGGCTCAGTGCGCGCACAGGCTGTTGCATTGCCTCGGAGGAGGAATGCCACCACTATACGTAATTACAGGTATTCAAAGAGCAGACACTCACTGTCGCCTGGTTTTAGGGGGGGAGCTCCGCTTGGCTTTAAATATTTGCTTCCCTGCTTGTTCAATATGATTTCACTCTATCCTGCTCCTTCTTTCTTAAATGGACCTAAGGGAGGACTTGTGTTGGATTTCTCTAGGGAGGGAGGTAGTGCTTGCCCCCTCCCCTCCCCAGGAAAAATAATCGATTCCCACATTAGCTTTGAAATAATTAGAAATGTTGCTGGTGTGACGTGATGGAGGGGCATTTATCTGCAAACCAGTGTGAGGCAATTTGCAAGCTTTGTCATTCGACGGCAATTGAATTCCTCTTTTGAGCAGGGATGGAGTGGTGAGGGCTGTCTGTGGGTGTGTTGAGTGCGCATCGGTTGTCAGCTATTGAAAATGCTCTCATTGCTCTATCGGATTCTCCTCAGTTCTATTTTTTAATCAAATCCTGGTTAACCAAATTAGTCTACCCACCCCGACCCCGCACGCAGCGTGAATTCATTTGGAGCCCATTTTAAACATGTATTCATGAATCATATTAGATGAGTAAAGGCTTAGAGATAATTTTAACCTTTTTTTTTGGGGGGGGAAGAAAAGGGAGGGTGACTGGGGCCAAACTGGAGCCTATTGAGAAAAGTCACAGCTATGCTCCTTAAATATTGATGTAAGAGCATCTGCTCTATATTAAAATAATAATCTAAATCAAGTGGCAGTGTTTGGAGTATATTACTGAATGTGGCAGCACTTGAGCACCCCGTAAGACAAAGGGAGTTTGAGTCAGATGTTATAATTTTTTTATCAGAAGTGACATAACCCGATTTGGTCTCAGTTCAGTGAAACAACAGTTTCTTATTAACAGTTCAGTGCAATGAGTGACATTCAGATGTAAATGTTGTGGGATTTGAACCTTGACAGGCGTGTTTGTTTAAGAGGTGGTGTCCAGACATGGCTTTAAATCATTCAACCGCAGGCCCAGTGACATCTCACCAACCACACAACAGAAGTGTATCTAACATGTCAAATCAAAATAGCCATTATTTACGTAAGTATGACTGACAGAGAGGAATAGCAGCAGTGCAAGGAAACATAACTGACTCTCTTTGTGCAGGGACTTGTACAGCTAGGCTTTTTTATTTGTCTGACACAGGACTTGAAATGTTCCATGTTGTTTTCGTGATGGGGAAAAGACAACTTTAAGTGATTAGGCAGATAATAATAGGATCATAATTACACATGTACATGTATAGACATGCCCGAACAATTGTGCTGTTTTGACCTAAATTTATGAGAGATAATCTCACCAACAATGTTGTCTCTTTATGGTTTCAAAAAGTTGCCACCATACAGCCGAGGTCTTCAAAAAATCATTTTGGTTTTCAAAAATGTGATCTTGTACGGCATTAACATGAAAGCTGGCAACTCAGCCAGAAAATTACAAGCAATTTGCCTCAATCTTCCCTAATTATGATACAGATCTGCCCCACAATAGACCAGCAGTGTCATGAATTTTCAAAGTCTGCCCTGTCCGGTCTGCCTGCTGCTGTTGCCGCTGTGAAGGGTAAATCTGTGATGTCCAAACTTTGGAATTTGAGCTGACATGTGCTCTTTGCACCCCTCCTCTCTTGCCTTTGTGTGGCTCTCCCCACGTCACATTCCTTTGGACCTTTCAGTGAGCAGCATATTTAAGGTCTAATTAGATTGTAGATGGATGACAAAGCAGAAGGGTTGTGCTAAAATGAGAACTGAATCACATCTTGGCGTGCTGTTGGACTGTGCTTAAGATATTTTGCTTTAGTGCTTATATTGATGGAGGATTTAAGAAAAAGAAAAAAAACATGTATTTTAAATAAATTCCTCCAGGTATACGTGGGGCTTTCTCAGTTGCAGTGAAAAACGACTCCACTGGATTAAAGAAAATTGTTTATATATGTGAAAGGACTTTCAGTGCGTAACTGTACTCTTTAGGGTATGCTGTACTGTGATTCGTGGCTTTCATGCAATGGGCCGATATATGGACTCTGCTCACTCTTGCGGGCTGCACTGTCTGTGTGTATGTTGCTAGACTGCAAATTTTAGGTCCTTTTCCAGTGTTCCTAAATGTTGAACCAGTGTGGCATCCTCATCTTTAGGCGTTTCCTCTGCTCTGCCTCTGCTCTAGCGCTGTTCTTCCTGCTTCCAGACTCAAGCTGCCACTCAGACTTTCTTTCCTAGTCTTCCTCTCTTCTCACGCTTATTCTGTTCCTGTCAGGAACCCGTTGTTTTCTCCCACATACGTCCAACATGCTCCCTCCCTCTCTCCTTCACTGTAACTCATTGTCTAGTTGTATGCTGATTCCCCTGTCCTCCAGTTTCTCTCTTCCTTCTTCTAGACAGGCCATGCACTAGCAGGCCAGGGCATCCTCCGTCTTCCATTGCTGTCCATTTCTTTTCGTCATTCAGGGGAGAAGCATTTACTACCACTGAAACAGGATCCCCTCTCGAACCAAAACAGTGGTTATGTCAGAGAGTGTCACATACACTATAGTCTTAACTACCATCCCATATGTGACTGGGGGCTTTCTTGGCTCGGTGGTGCTGTAATGCAATATCAATTTTCATATCATAGCTGGTGGAGATGGTGTGTTTTTATTACATGAGTTTTCATTTGTGTCAGTCTTGCTAAAGGCGTTGGGTGGAGTGGCACGTTGCTGGTGCTGTACTTCAAAGGTTTGGCTAGCTTAGTTTAAAAAAACAAAAACAAAAAAACTTTACCTCTTTTCTGATCTTCCTTCCTTCTGTTATGTCCTCTCTTGCTTCTCTGTGGTTTCACCTCTCCTTCTCTTTCTGAGCCTTGCCCCATCCTGTCTCTCCATGAGTATTTTACTTAGTCTCTCCAGGGTTTGTGTGATGCCCTGAGGTGCGGAGCCACTCAGCAGCAGCAATATTAAAAAGCACGAAAGAGGGAATAGCAGCCGGGCTCTATCTGAAGGCCATGTTTTGTACACACACACACATACACAACTTTGTGGTGCTAACACCTATCCAGCCGACAAGCCTTAATATGAAATAAATTCACTCGCCAATACCTGGCGGGCCTGTCTTGACTGACTGCTCAAATAGGAATGACCTCCATTTGGCCCAAATAAGAAGCTGGGATTGAGAGTCAGTGGGCGGTGTTGAACTACAAAGTGCTGGTGCATTACGAATCATATCAGGAGGTGAGTTAGCAGGTGAGCCGGCAGCATAAACCCTCATCAGTGCCAATCAGAGGCAAATTTAAAGGTAGGCCGAGCTATCTGCAAGCTTCATCAAATTTCTGAAAAAAAGGGGAGGGGGTGCTCAGGGCTGACAGCTTTATTTTGGTCTCAGGAAACTGCCTGAGCTAGAGTGGATGCGTAAAGTGAGTGCAGGTGGAGAATTTGAAATGAAAGCTCAGTCTGTATTGGCTGATGCCCTGACCTTCTTTAAAAAAAAACCTTGTTGCATTCCTTACTACAGATATAGCCAAATCAATATGACCATTGTGATGGCAGAACAGAAATGTCTGCACTCTGAAAATGGCTTATTCTTTCTTTGAGGAAAGCAGCCTCAGTTTTTCTGTCTCCATCATGCTCATCCAAGTGAACTGTCTGTTATGTATAATTAATTTTCTCCTCTCCCAGTTTATTTTTATCGCCCACTTTTAACCGTTTCTTCAAAGGACCCCTCCCCTGCTTCCGTCCTCCTCAGTGCGTGCTGAAAGTGACAGCTGCTCGGGTACAGGGACGTTTTTTGAAGCAGGGACTAAAAAGGCCACTCACTCAAGGCAACTTGGAATAGAAAAATCTCTGCCGTTTTGACAGTATCAAAAACACTCCCGCTAATCTGGCTGCAAATTGAAATAAGCTCCTCTGTTAGTCTCTGCTGCCTGTTGGGGAACAGAATTTACATGGCCCCCTTTTTGTTCAAAGGGTTGTTGATTGGTTTGCCTAAAATGTAAAGCAGAGTGACAAGATTGATTTAAGTAGGGCACGAAGAAATTCTCTTGTTCACCGTTATGCATGCAGTTACATTCCTTGAGGAGAGCACTGCATTGAATTTATTTTCTTAGGAAGTCAAATTGATGATCCCTCTTTTAATTTGTGGAAAGTGTTCTTATTCAGACCAATGGGAAACGTTGTCATTTGTTGTATTTGACCATGAACCGAGAGCATGTCACCACTTGGATTGAGTTACAGTAATTCTAAAGGTTCTGCCTGAAGGTCCAAAGATGCAGAATGAACCTCGTTCCACTTCTGACCTGGTGGCCTTGTCTAGAAGTCCCACGACACCTGCGGCTAGTGGGCATAACCACAGCATATGATGCTTACTACCTGGCAGGCTAATGCTCTTGTCAGCAGTCTGTCTTTCCCCTGCCAGACACTGACTCTGACAGGCAGCTTGGGTCTCTTATTTTTGCAGACATTAAAAAAAAAAAAATGCTTTCTCTTGTTACGAAGGAGAGACGGCATCTGCTATTGATCTGGAAGTCCTCATTCCTTCCTGTAATGTAAGATGACACCTATACTCATCATCTGTACTCCTTGATTGCTAAGATGTGCAACTGACATGGTAAGGTGCACGTAATATTTTTCTTGATTTGATTCTGTAAAAAGTCTTTTCAAAACAACAGTTATAGTCAATAATTATTACATGTGGATCTCAACTCAATCTTGTTTCTTCTTCACAGTCTGTTAGAACTGAGAATTTTCGATTAAGGCATAGGCAATTGTGTAATTGTGTGCATAGTAGTTAGGCTTATTATTTTCTTTTTTCTTAACAACTGTAGAAGCTACTTGGCTCAAAATTAAATGTTCAACGTTTAATGCAAGTCCTTTTTTGCCATTTTAAAGAGATCAGCTATAAATTTGACATTAGTCTGAACAGCTTTTTATATATGTGGGCACGAGTTCTTTCTGGGTACTCCAGCTTCCTCCTACAATCCAAAGTAATGTGGGATTGGATTTGCTGGCAATTCTAAAATGAGCACAGGTGTGAATGTTGGTGTGAATGGTTGTCTGTCTGTCTATGTTGGCCTCTGTGATAGACTGGCTACCTGTCCAGGGTATACCCTTCCTCTCGCCCTTTGCCAGCTGGGATAGACTCAGTCCCCTGCGATCCTGAATTAGATAAGCAAAAGAGGATGGGTGTGTGGTGGGTGAAAGTCCTCTTGAAATGATTGTTCTCTTTAGAAAGTCTCTGGGAGCTTGTGAAACTGGGGGGATAAAAACTGATGAGCCCTAAATATGGCATGTAGGAGGTGTACAGTACTTATCACACCTGCATCACTGTACACAATAAGCGACAACATTTTTTAACTTATTCTCAATATGATAGCGAAGATAATGGTGTGTTGGGGGTGTTGCACATATTCAGTGTCTTTCTTTCTAAATGTGCTTTTAGGGACCAACAGCAAATTTCCCTGGTTTATAGGGCAAAAATCTAACCTTTGAATGAATTGTATCTAAAGCTGTCGTATAACTGGCAGAAATTGTGTGTTGCCGATGCTCAGATAGTCTCAGTTTAGATGAGGGAGCCTACTGGTTGTTTACTGTGCTCACTAGAGTCTGTCTGCCTCTTCAGGCATGTTTGGCTTGTTAATGAGAACCACTGTGTGAGAGAGGAGGCAGCGCACTGTGGGTGTGTGCCTGTGCATGTATTTGCATTGATATAAGCAGTGCATCATCAGTGTGCATTTGCTGATGTGCACGCTATATGCAGGATGCTACCTTAACATGTTTGTATGTGTGAGAGTGTGGGAACTCCTCAGGTTTAATGTAAGGTAACACTCTCCACTGTGCTGAATGAGATGAAACGAGGAAGAGTTTACACTGGCACATAGTCATTTAATGTTGTGATTAATGTTAATGGTGCAGCAACTCATAATTACTCACTTCTTTTTCATCCATCTCAGTCTCAGTATGTGCCATGTCTTCATTCCTGTCCTGCATCATTCCACTTCCTTAACACAAACCCTCCTGGTTTCTGTTGTGTTAACTGAGAGGAATCTTAAATAATTCAGATGGTATGTACTCTTCAGCCATGTAAATAAGACTAATAGAAGGTAGGCTTTTGAAAAGAGCCACTTGCCCAGGAAACGCAAGGCTGTGGGCTAGCCTATAAATCAGCTAGATGCATGTCTGGCCTCTTTACTGTGTCTGTGTTATGGGGCTACCTAGCTGTAACCTCCATGTTAGCAGAAGGAAGGACAACTCATTCCAGAGAGGTCAGCATTTTGGTGGCGATGCCCCCAAGGTATTGAGAAAGTATGTGCATATCCGTGTAGGACACAGAATCGCCCTCCCTCTACTCCTTTAGTTGCATTCTGGTTAGTGTTTGTATGATACACACATGTGGACACACGCCATGGCTCATAAACCATACAGTCTGATGTCAGCACCTGCATGTGTGTTTACCAGATGGAGATAAGCGCTCATTTATTCATTTTGTTTACCAGTCATTTTTTTCCCCTGAGTGCTTGGCGCTCATTAGATGACGGCTGGTGCTTCTGGCTAACTTGGTGTGTCTGTGTTTGGAGAGGGCAGCCACTTTGCAGAAAACCAGTCAATCGGAAATTTTTTTTTGGCTTTTTTAATGTAACAGAAAAGGCAGTTAGCCTACTTAAATCCGGTATGCTATCCCACTTCAGCTGCAAAAAAGAAGGGTGGGTTTTGAGTAGCTTTAGCCCTAAATCACTTTGGAGTGCTTCCCAGCTTCTCACCTCCCCGTGTTTAACTCTCAGTAGCCAATTTTCTAAAACAGGGCCAAGTGGGACCTGTCACGTTTTGGGACTAGCTCAAATTTTTTAAGCTCTGGTTAAAAGTAGTATTAGTTCATTTGAAAATCTAGCCCAGATAAAAAATGATTTCTATTAGAAACAGCACTCCAAAAGAACCACGGAACATAAATAATAGTGCAAGCCTATTACAGTAAATGGCCCTGTTTGTTGTAGGAACTGGGCCACTTACTCTATCCCCCTAATCACAGCGTTACGTGCGTGTCTAAGAGATAGTTTCTTGACATCTGTTGCCCTGCACTTATGGTGAAGCTGAGTTTTCAGATAAAAATGTGGTCTGAAACTCCTCTTTAAATGGAGCAGAAGCAGCATAGAATATCCTATACCTCGTCCCTTTTATACCCCTTTTTACTTTCCACATTCTCTTTGTCAGCTTTCTTTTGTACCCCTCACAAAGGGTTAAGGAGGGAGCAGTGATGAGTAGCCCACTGAGTCTGGCCTCTATTGTATATTGGTATTGTGTCACTGCATAGCATGTCGACCACAGACACATGTACAAGGGACTTTTCTGTATTCACAGGGACTACAGTTATCCTGTAATGCTACTCCCACCTGTCGCAGAGGTATGTAAATATCAGACACTGATATTTTCAGAGCTAGCTTAGTGCAAGATGGTGTAATTCAAATAATGTTTTAAAAGTTTTCTTTTGCATAGTATTTTCACTCTTAAACCACACCCTCCTTGAAGCCTGATGCAGATTGTGCAGCTTGGACTACCTCCCTAACAACCAGAGAGAGAGAGATTTTTTTGGATGTTCCTGAAATATTTTGTTTTATTTCTACTCCCTCACTGGAACCATGTGTTTGAGGACTATAAAACGTAATTTCCTTCTTTTTTTCTCCCATACATAGCTTGTTAAGGAGAAAACCACTCGACGGCATGTTGTGCACAACACTGGTGACTGCTCAGGCTAATTCTTTTAGCAGACCTGGGTTGCCTCCACGTTGCAACGGTCCAAATCCTGGGGGTTCTTTTAAGTTGTCCCTCCCTCCTCGGCCCCCTGCAGAGAAAAGGCAAGCCGACAGGGGGACTCTGGGAAGAAGTGCTCCAGACCAGACAATAGTTGACTGCCTGGAAGGGGGTGGGGTACAGGTTATTGCTAGAAATAGAAGAAGAGTAAAAGGAGGAGGAAGCCTCCAAACTTAAAGGAGGGGTGGGAAAGGGGAGGTCAAATGTTAGAATGATCCCTACTTTAAAGGTGGAGTAGAGCCAAGAAGGTTTTATTGCCTGTGCTCTTGTTGTTTTTTGCCCACTCTGGGGTGAACCTCTGCCCCACTACTGCATCGTGGGGAGGGACATTTAGATGGGTGTGAATGTGAGCTACAGATTGCTGTCCCATGATGGCTTCAGTTGAGCTTGGTGCCCTCTGACCTCTTCTCCCCCTGCCTGTTGTTGTTGCATTGGTCAGTGGGTTGACAGCCCTGGATGTGAAAAGGGGTATGGTAGAGAGGAGCATCTTTGCCTCAGTGAATCTGTGTTCTCAGCTTGTTGATTTTCTGGGGTGGAAAATGAGGCTGAGCATGTGACGAAGGTGCCAGCAAACATGAAGGAATGCATCAGCGATGCCATTCAGCACTGTGTTCCAAATGGAATGGGGTGTGGAGTTTGTAACCGGTGATGTGCAAGAGCTGGGAGGAGTTGTTTCCTTTCTCTCCAAGCCTTTTCTTTTAAGACTGTCCTCTTTCTCACCCAAGTTTTGCTTGGTTTCCATTGCACGTGAAGGAATGTGGCTGTTCTGGTTGATCAGCTCAGCTCAGCTCTTCATTGTTTCCCTTGTGTGACCTCATTTGACTCTTGAGATCAGTGTGACATGGCCCCTGGTGCAAGAGCAGACCAGCCTCTGACACATGACAGATATTTGTCTAACTGGCACTTCAGGCAACACCAAATGTTGAGTGTACCTTGAAAACAGTGGAATGACCAATAACCAAAACCAGTGATTAACTTTAGAACAGACATTTCTGGAAATGTCACATATTCAAAACCAAAGAGGAACATCTTTTAGTCACTGGTATTCATAGTCATATGTGCCTTTTCTTTCTCAGGAAAACACATTTTTGAACCACTCACATGGCACAAGTTGTTTTTAGATCTTTCAAGAGGCACACCTCATTCTGCCCTCAACAATCACTGCTGCAGTCAAACTTGGCCACAGCACAGACACATTTTCGAAAGTAGCCCATCTCCCAGTCTGCTTGTAGCTGCATCAACATAAAAGTGTTTAGATTTGTGAAAGGGCGGGATGGGAGGAATCTGAACAAATCGACGCCAGAGCCTGCACCTCGGCCAGAAAGAGCTGAGGGAAAAGAATAAGACAGCCCAGGAGTAAGGGAGGGAACTTGGCAGCGCTAACTAACTCAGAACAGCAACAAGGCAGCTTGTACCAAAAAATATTAAATAATTTTGCTGCGGAGACAAGCTTTTGTATGCAAGGAAGGGAAGAGAGTGTTGGGAAAGGAAGATGACAAAAATTGAGAGAAGCTGATTCAAACTTTAATTAAAGTCTGAACACGGCACTGGAACAGCTGCTGTTGCTTGCGCCACCCTGCCACACTGACTTTACAGCTTTTTTTTTATTTGGAAGCCAAACAGATGTTATGAGGGGGTGGTGACTTTATCGGACGAGAGGTTTGGTTTTAGGGAAGAGGAGGAAATTAAACTCTCCCACTCTTAGAACAGTGATTTCAGCAAATCATTGTTAAGGTCTGCTGTGCACAGCAATGATACCTTTTATTCCACTTTACAGTATAGTCCTTTCAGAGATGGAATACATAACATTTCTAACTTAATTAGCCTATTAAAGTGATGCCATTCTGCCATTCTTTTACATTAACAGAAGATTAATATTTAAAAAGTGTAATTTTTTCAATATTTGATCATATCTTCCAGCTCTAGCTCATCGTGTTTTCTTACTTAGCTTCATACTTTGCTTGATATTTGTGTGTGTGCCAGCTTTAGTCAGTGTGTGTTGAATTTTCAGGTGCTCTGCTCTCTGTGGAGATTTAGTTTCTGCCCTTTCTGATCCAGATGTCTGTCATCATCAGTGTGGTAAAATCCCATTTTTTGGGCTCACTCACCTCCCTTATCAGTGTGTCTGTCTCTCCATCTCTTTCCCTCTTTCTCATTCTGTCACTCTTCTATGGAGGACGTGATGAAAATGGCTGTTTAATCATGCAGAGAGGTCAACCAATCAAAGGGCCTGGGCTGGGTGATTTAAAGGCCTATTCAGAGCACAGCTGGAGGGAGAGGGAAAGGGAGGGTGAGAGGGAGAGAACACTAGAGAGATGGGTTGGGGTTTGATTGCTGTATGCCACAGGTCAGCTCTCATCCACTTACCTCTGGTCTCATTTCACCAATAATTGTCCTGGATAGATTGATGTATAGGCAGGGAGATTAGTGGATGGAGTAGGTAGAGGGCAGATAGGCAAAGAGACACGATGTTAGTGAGCCAACCTGTTTGTGATGAGATACGTGCACACACCAAACGGTGGTGCAGACCCGCATTTTCCTCCAATTAACTTTGGCAGACGGCTTCCACTCGAGCTTCCCTATTTCACACAAGCGCACACACGCACAGATATACTATTTGTACCATCAGCAGACAAGGCAGTTCTCACCTGCATGTTAATGGGTGAGAATGACAGCTTGTTGGGAGGAGCAAGGGAAGTAAAGACAGTCTGTCTTAAGTTCCTTTCACACACATAGGTCCTCAAGTGCCTTATATCAAGTTTATGATGCAGATATGTCGTCAATCCATGTTTCACAATTTTTTTGAAATGTGCATTTAAAACACCTTGTTCCTGACTACATAAGACTCCTGAAGCAGACTTTTTTAATTTACAAGAATTTGTGAAAATATCACATTTCAGTGTCATGAAAGTCTCTCCTAGCATTTTGAAATCAGGATCTCACATTCTTGCAGTAGTCATCTTAATGTAGTGTAACCTTTTGCCTATCCCAAGAATCTTGTGTGCATGTGTATGTGTCCGCGTATAGGAATTGCAAAGAAAGATTGAGGGGAATTTCACCTGGCCATGACAGGGGGTATTGCCTGATCAACTTTATTGAATCAGCAGTATTGACTTTAGCTTCCGTTCTCATGTCACCCTGACATGGCAATTTTCCACAAGGTGTCTCGTGAAGCTAAAGGTTTTCTGCCTGTCCCTCTTCAGTGTTTTCCTCTTGTTTCTTTCCAGCAAGCTGAACATTGTTAGCTTGTCAGTAGGCTCAAATTAACTTTATTATTTCACTAATTATACAGAGTTAATATTTGGCTACTTTCACTTCGGTAAAATTAACAACCCGCTAAGTAAATTTTTGTTCTGGGTTCATTTTGTGTGCTCTGATGCATGATGCTGTCTGTCCTGCTGTGGAAATGTCCAAAAAATTTACACTTATTGTTGCAAAGCAACAAAAGAGGGGCCACAATTCTTTGGATTTGCACAGGCAAGATTATACACTATATGGACAAAGGTATTAGGCTAAACCTATTGAGCACTGAATGCGAATGTTTCTCTCAGTCCCATTGCAATAGGTTTTTAAAATCAAGTACGTAGCCATGCAGTCTGACTTTACAAACACTTGTTAAAGAACGGGTCATTTTAAAGAGCTCACTGAATTTGATCATGATTCTATAATAGGATGCTGCCATTGCAACAAGTTAGTTTCTGAAATGTATTCCTTCCTAGATATTCCACAGTTATCTGTAAGTGGTATTACTGTAAGCGGAAGTGCAGGCATTTAGTAACCACAGCAATTCAGTTATGAAGTGGCAGACCACATAAAGTTACAGAGCAGGGTCACCAAGTGGTGAGGTGTATATTGCATAAAAGTTGCCAGCGCTCCACTGACTCAGTAACTGTGGAACTCCAAACTTCCACTGGCATTAATGTCAGTACAGAAATTGTGTGCCGAGAGCTTCATGACGTGGGTTTCCATGGCTGAGCAGCTGCATGCAAGCCTTGCATCACCGAAGGCAATGCCAAGTGTGGAACGGAGTGGTGTAGAGCATGCTACTACTGTACTCTGGAGCAGTGGAAACATGTTCTGTAGATGAATCACACTTCTTCATCTGGCAGTCGGATGGAGGAGTTTAGGTTTGGCAAATGCCAGGAAAGCGTTACTTGTCTGTCTCCACTGTGCCAAATGTATAGTTTGGTAGAGGATGAATAATGTAATTTTTTTCAGGGTGCCTATGCTGCGAACTTTGTGGGAACAATTTGGTGAAGGCCCTTTTCTGTTTCAGCATGACTGTGCCCCAGTGCACAAAGCAAAGTCCATAA
>VUQH01082021.1:0-51608 GCA_015106775.1 Etroplus canarensis | reverse complement strand
GGTTGTTTGGTTTCCCCGATGTATAGATCCTGGCAATCCTCCTGGCACTTAACAGCGTACACTATATTACTCTGTTTGTGTCGGGGGACCCGATCCTTGGGGTGGACCAATTTTTGGCGCAGCGTGTTTTGGGGTTTAAAAGCCACAGAGACGCGGTGTTTAGAAAAAATGCGTCTCAGTTGTTCCGATACTCCTGACACATACGGGATCACTACGGGTTTTCGCTTAGGTAGCGGTTGTTCTTCTCTCCTGGATTGGCTGGAGCTTCCTTTGGTTGCCTTCCCAGCTTTGACGAATGTCCAGCTGGGATAACCACATTTACTCAGGGCCTTCTTGATGTGATGTTCTTCTGCTTCCCTGGCCGCTGTGTCTGTGGGGATGGTGTTCGCTCTATGTTGTAGTGTCCTGATGACACCCAGTTTATGCTCCAGTGGATGATGAGAGTCAAACCTTAGATACTGATCCGTATGTGTAGGTTTACGGTAAACATCAGCTTTTAGGAGTCCCCCATTACTGATAGAAATCTCACAGTCTAAGAAGGCTAGCCTGCCACTTTTCATATCCTCCCTAGTGAATCTGATGTGTTGGTCCACCGAGTTGATGTGATTCGTGAATCGTGGTACGTCCTGAGCTTTGATTTTCACCCAGGTGTCATCCACATACCTGAACCAATGAACCAAAATTGAATTGAATTGAATTTTCCCTTAATATACCAAGTCATGTTGCAGGACTGAATCTTAAAACTGTCATGATTTAATATTCAAACTTTCTCTTTCCCTTTTATCTTAGGGAGAACCTCTCTTATGGTAGTACTAGGCAAAATTTTTTCTAATTGACAATGTCATACTGACGATCGTGTTATTGTAGCATGATGATCACATAGAGAGTCAAAAGCAGGCGCTGCTTGTAAGGCTTTACCCACTTAATCCCGTCTAAAGCTGTGCAATCATTGGGCAAAATCCAAAATGAGGCATATTCAGAATATCTGGTACTATCACACTGCCTGGTACCCCGCAAACGCCTAGACTTACAAGTGACCTTAAAATAGGCTGGTGTCTGTTTGTAGTGCAGACATGTTTCCGCCTCTCCCATCTGCGTGTTCATGGAAAGGACAGATAGTGTGGGACCTGAGGGCGATGTTAAAGCCTTCCTGCCTCTCCTTTTGTTTCCACCTTGCTTCCACGTCTGGGTATGGCAGGAAGATCAGGACTGCTGTGAGGTGACACAGAACTGCTACATTTAGTGGTGTGGGCGGTGTCCCTGTTAAACCTCTTACAGTGTCTCAGAAATACTAAAAACCAAAAGATCCTGCTTTGCAGTAAAGTCACATCAGCCATATAAGGGTAAGAGCTCTTCACATGAATCATAGCAATAATAAAGCAAAATGCAATGGTGGGCGGCATGGTGATCCTGTGGTTAGCACTGTCGTCCATCCTCGGTTCAAATCCACCAGTCAACTGGGGCCTTTCTGTGTAAAGAAAGGTCCTGGTCTGTTTGTCTTCTGTGTTCTCCGTGTGCCAGCATGGTTCTCTCTAGATACTCTGGCTTCCTTCCACAGGCCAAAGACATGCATGTTAGGTTGTGAGAGTGAGTGGTTGTCTGTCTCTACTGATAGTCAGGTGACTTGTCCAGGGTGTACCCTGCCTCTTGCTGTATAATAGCTGGGACAGGCTCCCATGACTCTGTACTAAATAAGCAGAAGAAACGGGATGGATGGATGGATGGCCACCACAGCTTCATGAAGTGAAGTTCCTTTCAGAGGTCAGGGGTCAGCTACAGAACAGTTCCTTTGGAGTTGAGATGGGTTTCGCTTCAAGAGAATCAGTGTAGGGTGTTACACTGCTAGGGTGTAGGTGTTAATAGGAGCCTCCCCCAACATGGGAGGGCTGCGTCAGGAAGGCATCACACGTAAAAACAGTGCTTCTATGTATCCAACAACTCATCACAATGTAGAGGTAGGACCAGATAATGACTGGCATTTGCTTGAAATATTAAGAATTATTCATCAACAGTTTGATTCATTTTCTTTCAGTCAACTAATCGATAAATTGGCTAACTTTTCAGCTTGAGGGTTGTCGAGAAGATTGTCTATCCATTCTAGAGAATGCAGTATCTCTGGAATGCCATTTGGTAATTTCTATTTCTTTAAAATGCTGTCTTGGATTTAAGGAAGAAGTGATTACAATTTGATCACTCTGACTTGACACTTAAGTCAAAACTGAAGTATTCACAGGGCAATTATGACAACCTCTCATACAAATGTCAAAAGATAAAATGACTAAGTGATGACATGCTATAAAATTAAAAAAGTCAAAGATCAACTTCACTGACATCGTATTGTTCTGCAACACTTTTCTGGCTGTTCTTTAACACCATATCTCAGGAAGAGAAAGGGAGATCATTACCATATTTCACTCAGATACTAAACTGGTGATACTAATCTTTGCTGCCCACCTTCAAATTGTGATGACTGAATAGATATTCTGGGCTGCTGGGTTTAAGATGGACATGACGCACTGGCACTTTACAATTTTTAGCTTCTTTGTAGCATTATACACTACCAGTCAAAAGTTTGGACGCGCTTGGCCATACTCCACTATGGCCAAGCGTATCCAAAGTTTTGACTGGTAGTGTATATATATGACGCACTTATATGAAGCCTTTTATTAAAGTTCTAAAAAAAAAATTACATTATTTAGGTCTGTAGCTTGAAGTGATGATTGTGATTTTACTATGAATTACAGTATGATTATTTTCTTGACTAATCCCAAAGGAAAAATCAAATTATGAGAGGCTAGAACTAATAATTTAAAATAAAAACATTTTTCTGATGATTGGCTTTATTGACAAAGTATTACAGTTATGCTTGAATTATTGTGTCAGCTGGGTGTTATCTATTTTAACAATACTATCCAGGTATTCATGGTTAAGGGAAGTTGAGGACAAGCTGAAACACTTACTTTTACCCAAAACCTGTCAAGACTGTTAAAAAAAGAAAAAACACACAACCAGCCAAAATTCAAAACGTTAAGTGTTCCTTTAAGGCAGCCGACTCCTGGCTGAAACTCAGGCCTGCTGTAGCAACCAAATCCTGGCTCTCTTGACTCCACGCAGCTCTGATTAATGGTAGATGCTGTGGGTGGGTGGTAGACATGGATCTGCCCATTACCACACTGCAACATTGCAAATGGCTTCAATTACTGTGGAGTGTGCTGAGCTGGCAGTAGGGGCTCTAGGAGGCAAGATAGGCAATGTGTATGATCCAGCAGCTAACGCTACTGTGATCCATTCATTCACACAACGTGATCCTCACAAACATCAATCCTTATAATTTATCAGGAAAAATACAGAAAAAAATAGCCAAGAGTGCAGATTTTTATACAGAATTGTTAATTATTAATTCTTCCTTTTATTTTAAATAATACTTCTTATCTTCTTTTGCTCATCACAGGTTTTCTTCTGATTAGTCTACAGTAGCAGCTAAGGTTCAAGTCAGGACATGGAGTGCTGAATGTGTGAACAGAAAATGTAATGTGCAAACTAACGTGTAGGCTGAAACATCACTAGATGGCTTCTGTCATGGCCTTGGGGTTTCCCTCCCAGCATTGTAACACTGTTTCCCTTGACAAACTGACTCGTCGGCACCAAACAGTAGCAGGACATATTAAGAGCTTGCCAAGTGGCTGACAAGTATCACAAGGGTCTGAGCGCCCACGCCTGCCTCCCCCCAACCCTGGCACAGGGGCAGCCTCCAGTCAGGGACGGCCAGAGCATTGGGGATTCCCTATGATGACGCCCCTGTGCCCCGTGCCAGGAGCGCAGCCCCCCTGTAGTTTCTTGTGTAACAAACCAGTTGTCTCCATCAGTTCAATGACCTACATTCACAACCTTAACACAGGAGGCACTGCAGACTCCCACGGCTCCTCACAACAGCCCTGCTCCACCTCTAATTGTTCACCCCCTTATTACTAAAGTGATGGCTAGAGATGAAAAGAAAAAAGACAACAAATTTGAGATAAAATTGAGTCAATGACTGCACTACTGGAAGTGGAAAATGATCATTAGGAGTCTTCCACCCACGACTAAATGCTCTCCCTTTGCAAATCACATCAATTAATGTCATGGGCTATGAAAAATTTTCTCTGTGTCATACCACATGGAGGGAGGACAGACGCTAATAAGTGAACATACTTAACGGAGGAGGTGGGGAGACATGGGATTCCCTCCGTTCCTCTTGTCTGTATGGGGATACCAAACTCAAGGACAACTGGCCAATAACAATAAAGCAGGTAAACTAAAAATAATACCACTTGTATCATCAAATCCATTTTTCAGTTAATATACCATGACTGGGTTTTTATTCTTAATAGCTATTATCACTTATCTTTCTCTTCTCTTTACATATTATTCTCTGCAGAATTGACCCATCAAATGAAGCATGTGATTATCCAAGAGTGAATTTCTTAATTTCATTTCCCTTGAACAGAGAGAACTGCTTGCGGGAGAGAGGAAATGCTACAGCAGGAGTTAAACTCATCCAGTCCATTAAGGTTTGGGTGGATCCACTTAGTTCAAATGCTTTATAATGTGGGGGCAACTTCTGTATGGAAGCAGTTTATCTGGCACAAAAATATATTAAAATATTTTAAATAGTAAGCTATTATTCATGCTATTATTTCTTCAGCTTAACCAGCTGTGACATAGTGAAAACCCTGGCAATGTGATAAGAGTTCATCTCAACCTCCCAAAAGTGAGGTGAATACATAAAATACTACAAAGTACATCTCTTCTGACATTTCTTTTTCCAAAGGTTTCAACATCAAACAGACCTCAGCCTAATGTGCCTGGATTGTTTGCTGACAAAGCTGTCAAAACTTCAAACAGCAGAGACTGGCAGCTCCACTTATACACGGCCGCATTGCTTGAAGTCTCAAACCGCCCTGATCTCCCCTCAAATCACTGGCTGTGACCCGACTTGAATAGACAGACAGACACGCCTCCTGTGAGGTGCTGTACTGTGCATCCGAGTGCTCTAGCCCACCTTCCCACAGACTTCAGGGGAATGGAAAAGTTCAAAAACCCAAAGCGTAAACAGAACAATAGCTCTGCAAGACAAACAAGGTTGACTTTGAGCGACATGCACACAAAAAATATATGGATATAATATCAGCAGTAATCAAGGTTAAAACTGAACTAGCTATTCATGTGTACTGATGCAGCTGATAGGGATTTTAGGTTTGGCGGAGGTTAACAAGACGTGGTCAGGCAGACTCGTGCAGGTGTGCGTGGGAGCCAGTAATACTTGTCTTGACCCTGCAGGCATTAACACTGCAGTAGACTTACTCACTAACCTCATTAACATTTCCCTTGTTAAGTTCAAGCACTTGGAGAAAATTATCTTCCTAAAGTAACTCCAAATGCTTCGATTAAAACCTCCTAATTGTGAATCATGCAGAATGACATGTGTCCTGTTGAAACAAAGTCAGCAAGTGAGACACAGACCTAAAGATGGTGTCTATAATAAATATTCCAGTCATAACAGAAATTTTAGGAGTCATACAACCTAATGCGGAAACATTTCACATAAAATAAAGGATTACAGCCTCTAAAACTAATCAGGCAATACCAATTAATTCAGTGTTGTAAAATGACAGAGTTTCCTACTATAGGTCAGTAAAAATAATCTATTTGCAAGTACATAAAAAGTACATTCCTAAAACACTAAATCTAAAGCCACAAAAACCTATAATTTGAGAGGAACTGTTGAGTTTCAATTCCTTGCTGTAAACTTTCATTGCTGATTCAACAGATAGCTGCTGGCAACTGGCTACTGTTGGTATATGATAGATGATACCGCAGCGGCCAACAATGTAGCAGACTGGAGATACTGGTGAGTGGAGTTATTACCGCGGGATGACTTCTCATCCTTGGTGAGTGACACCGGTGTGTCTGGAGGCTGCTCAAACAACATAAACTGGTAGCGGTGAAAACCAGACTTCTGTGGCGGGGTTGGTGAATAATACTCTGTATCAAAAACCAAAGAATCAGAATCAGGAGAGCTGCAAGTGGGGAATGACATTATATAGCAATTTGCTGTAGGTGTAGGCTAAATGTTTGACATCCCAATTCTTTTCCTGGCACACAAAATCCATGTGGATTTTTTTAAACCAATGGGAGCTGTACAGCCATAAAATCATAACTCTGAATTCTAAGAATTCTTTAGTCACTCTGGGTTGTGGGTAATAAACTGGCTACACATTTTCTTTGGATAAATCCTCTTTAATCATCACCAACACTGCAAGACAGTAAACATAACCAGCTCCATGGGGGAGGATGATGGCGGTGTGTGTATGTGTGTTTATGTAAGTACCGTTGTACTTTTTAAACCCTTTAAACTCACAATAGTGGGTAGGAATTAAAGTTACTCTGAGGAGAGGGGTCATGAAGCAAGAGCAACTTACAGGTTACAAAAAAACAATATTCATGTTAATGTGCTCCAAGTAATGACAAAATACTGCAATACTTCTGCATAAATTATAATAAAACTTAATTCTACAAGTCCAAATAATAATATGGACTTATTCCAATTAATTATATATAGTATTTACCACAGTGCATTGCACAGCCTACACACAATCAATGAGTGAGATCAACTTTTGGAATGAAATTAAAACTGGAAATAATAACATCAGCAACTTAGGTTACACAATGAACAGTTAATTGAAAACCTTACTTACCAGTGAGGGTTGTTCCTTCTATTTGTCCTATCTTGAGTGCACGGCCCTGGAATTTAAAACACAAAGTTAGCCAGGCAAATTATGAAGCAAAGTTTGTTTAGTTTTGTGACAAACCCATTGATTACCAGGGCTTGATAACAAAGACAGTACAGACATTAAATATGGGCCACTCTTCCCTTAGTTATTCATTCAGTTAGCTCAGTCTTTATAACCACAAAAGAATGGTGTTTTAATTCTCAAAATTTTTTATTTCAAGACAATTTTTGCTGAAATGTGACAAAATTAAACATGTATCCTAGTAAAACATAACTGCAGGTATAGGTCCAATAAACACTGAACTTCTGGTAATGATTGAGTGCACAATTAAAAAAAACCTTACTGAAAGCTCTACTAGAGGCTTGCCTCAACATTGTTAGTTAAAATTTGTCAAAATTAAACATATAAAACATCAGTTATATTAATATCAGAAGACAAGAGACATATTTCTGACAAAAGACAGTTTCCAAGCAAATTAAACTACTGAGAAGATTTCCAATTTCCCATATTATTAATTGTATATTAACTTCCTGTTGCCTAGAAACAGTTATCATGTAACCCAGTGTGAAGCGCAGATATTTTCATAAGCATTTTCTACTGTATATTTGTCAGGTTAAACTCCCTCAGCCCCAGGAAGCACACAGTCAGGCACTTCACACTGCAAATTGCACACAGGCATGTTTGTTTAATATACTTGGCTATTTACTGCAAGACGGCTGCATCCTTGAGTGGGTGGAAAAGGACTAAATATGCTGTCTGTGAAATGGCCCAAAACCCACTTGAGGTAAGCGTGGAAGTCCCCATCACAGACATGGAGTATGTGGTCTCAGCACCTATTTCTGTCCTCTTTTCTCCACACACAGGCTCCCCCCACAGGCTGACAGAGGTACCGCGTTAGCAGGCAGCAAACAAGGACAAAAGAAACACATGACAAAACTCTTTTCTGTTCTCACCTTTGAAATTTAAGCATGAATGTAGTAATAAAACAGAACAGAATTCAGAATGTAGCAGGACATCAAGGCCCAAAATAGCTCAGACATAAGAACATTTTAACAACAGCAATAATGTTTTATTTTCATCTTTTGATGGTACAGCTACATTATGATTATGATCATTTCTTGTTTTGAAGGGAAAAAACACATTACACTCTTGGAAAGACATCTTGAGCCCTCTTTTCCAGTACACTAATAAACACTTTCAATACCTATCCAGGTTTCTTGACAAGGAAATGAAAAGTTTTATTTTGCTCTTTGGTCGTATGTGGGACAGGGGACTATTATACTGGACCAACCACAGTTAGACTTTTTTTTAAATAGTGCAGCTGTCACCTGGTAGTGGATGAAATGTAGTTTGAGGATGATAACAGTTCATAATGCCAACTAAAACTATAGTTAAAAGCACATAGTGTGTGTAGTTCTACAGCAGAATGACTAGAGATGCACTTAGAACTTCAGCATATTACTATCAGTTTAAAGCAGTATTTTACTCTTTCAGTAAAATTTTAGCAGTATTAAAGAATGTATCCTGTATGGTGAATATATTATTATCTATAATCCTGCAACTATTACTTAGGAACAACAGCCAGTATAAAAGTGTTTACACAGACTGATCAAATTCAGAAGATTAGTTTCAACTGTGAGTATCTTCATCCACCGATCAGTGAGAAAAAAAGCTTTATTTAGAAATAGCGAGCGTCCTGCAGCCTGCAGGATCCAAACCCATTGCCATAGCAACAGGTAGTCAACATTTGAACGTGCAACATTTTCCCACATCTTAATGCTTCGTTCTCGCTCATCCTCCCAGGCACCCTGTGCCCTTTTAATTTCATTATAATACATAGAGTATAAACAACAGCAAATGAATAAAATATTGAATTTTAGCCAAATAATAAAAGATAAGTCAATAATATGCGGGTCTAACACACAATCACATATATTATTATTCCAAAGAATTCAAAATCACAAAAACAGTTTAGGGGTTAGAGTGATTTATCTGATCTAGAGCAGAGCTAATATCATAGTAACTGTAACAGGGCAGTGTTGGGGTCACTGATCCTAATGTTAACTGCTGAGTGGTGGACTTACACTGATTTACAAGACATTCTCATCTGCTGGGTATCCTCCCTCAGGGACTTTGTGGGGTTGTGACACAAAATATGAAAAGTTATGATCACTAAATGATTGATATCCCCTTTCTATGAAACACCCATTTTAAGGGATGGGTTCTTGTACTGTATAGGTAGCATTTTAATCTTGCAGTATTTCATATAATTAAAAAACACTTGAAAAGTGCTCTTAAAGTTGTGGACAAATATAACAACCCACAATGCCATATTAAAATACTGAATGAAAATTCAAATGAGTGAAACACTGCTTATCAGGCTGCACTTAAGAACAGTTTGACCTGATTAAATTCACCTAAAACTTTCAGCCTAAAATGATTTTGTTGTTAACCCCACCCATGCAAAATCTGGGAGTGATTCATCTGATTGTTTTTTTGTTTGGTGGACCCACCAATGAGCTCGTGAACAAACAACCCGACACTGAGTTTCGATCCTGTAACAAGTAGCTTTAAATGCTCCTCACAAACCTGTGAGAGATTTACTATATGAAACCAGTACATCAGTACTGTAATAGCACATCCAGCCTATGATTCAGCACAATTCACATGTTACTGTAATACGTAAAGTACAAAAAGAAATGGCTCAGTTTTCTTGTCAGTGGTTGACTGTACTGCACAAAAGAAGTCAAGAATCATTGCAAACAGCCATATCCAGGACAACGTACCTAGTTCTTGACCAGCTCTAACCTAGCTTAAGACATATTTATGCCAAAAATCAGCCTAATGGGGACATTTATGTATAAATGGCAGAGAGGCACACACACTCATTTTATGAACAATACATTCCGGATCAATACGCTTAGGAGTAGCAATTCTTGTGAAAATGGAGGTGCTCATAAAACAACAAATACGACATTGACTTTGAGCACAATTTGCGTGAAAACCCAGTAAGTGATCACTATTAGAAAATTTGATTAAATTCTGATCAATACTCTAAGAGGAGTGGTGATTCTTGTGAACTGTGGATGCCTCGCTGTGGTATAAGCTCATCAGTCCTTCAGCTGTATGAGTTAAAAACTTTCTGTATTGCAAACAAGCATCCTAAGATAGGATGACACTCTGAGACAGGGTATCTCAGACTTTCTACACTAAAGCTGTTTTCACACTTGAACTTAGAAAATGTCATGAGAATCAGGTGAGGACATTGTTTGAAGTTGCCCTTTCTAACAATCGCATGGAGCAGGCGATAGTCCGCCTTAGCTTCATTCTCACTACTTGAAATACTCGATTTCATTTAGAAGAGCAAGCTGTCTGGTTAAAACCACCACGACACATAATGCACCTGCACTATTATCACATGAGTACAGTTAGAAACTACATCAAGCTTGTACTACTGAGCTCTAGCAGGTTAAAGAACATTTATTGTCCTTTCCAACTATGTCTAATATTTGAGTTCTGACAAGCACGTATGTCGAGTAATGCCTAGAATAGTTCATGGCTGCAATATGTGTGTGATAACAGTTTAAGAATAACTATTCTAATGTGAATTAAATGTCAGTTTACAACTTATACAGCTAAAAATAACTAAAGTAAATTGATTGATGTAATGAGGAAAGTATAACGCATATCTTTTAAATATATGATAAATGAATGTTTAATAAATGGGTAGGAAAAGGTTTGATGAAGTGTGCAGTTTCCTTGTTACATCCTATACTTGATTTTCATTGTAGGACACATAAATAAAATGTGTACTAACACCATACACTCACCGGCCACTTCATTAGGTACACCTGTTCAATGTTTATTAATGCAACTATGAAATCAGTCAGTTGCATGGTAGCAACTCAGCACATTCTGCTGTCTAGACATGGTCAAGAAAATACTAACCGAACATCAGAATGGGAAAGAAAGGTGATTTAAAGTGACTTTGATGAGGCATGGTTGTTGGTGCCAGACAGGCTGTTCTGAGTACTTCCGAAACTGTTAACTGACTGGGACTTTCCCGCCCAATAGAGAATGGAGTGAAAAAGAGAAAATATCCAGTGAGCAGCAGTTCTCCAGGTGAAAATGCCTCATTGATGCCAGAGGTCAGAGGAGAATGGCCAGACTGCTTTGAGTTGATAGGTAGGCAACGGTAACTTAATTAACAACAGGTTACAATCAAGGTTCGCTGAAGAGCATCTCCGAAGGCACCACACATTGAACCCTAATGCAGATGGGCAACAGCAGCACAAGACCACATTGGGTGCCACTCCTGTCAGCTAAGAACAGGTTAACATGGTGTGAGGATATTTTCTTGGGCAAACTTTTGGCCCCTTAGTACAATCTAAGCATTGACTAAATGCCACAGCTTACCTAAGTATTGTTGTTGACCACGTTCACCCTTATGAGACAACAGTCTCCACTGGCCTCCACAGTCTCTAGACCTCAATCCAAAAGAGCACCTTTGGGATGTCGTGGAACAGGAGGTTTGCATCACAGATTTGCATCCGACAAATCAGCAGCAACTGTGTGATGCTATCATGTCAATATGGACCAAAATCTCAGGAATGTTTCCACAAGTTTGTTGAATCTATGCCACAAAAAATTAAGACAGTTCTAAAGGCAAAAGTGAGTCCAATCCAGCACTAGCACAGTATACCAAATAAAGTGGCCAGGGAGTGTATATCGCTTTCTTTCTCTTAAAAAACAAAACTTTTTCTTCAAACATATAAGGAATAAAAATAAATAATGATTTTGTTGTAGAAAATCTATGTTCACCAACAGTTATATTTTTGGATTGTTTTTTTGACCTCAAGCTGAAGATAAAAGACACATTGCATAATGCAGATGTCAGAGAAAACAGTTGTTTTCAGCTATGTCCTTTATATGAAATCATAAACCAAATGCGAAACATGCAGTTTAATCTTTAAAAACCCATAAACACATAGATCCACAAGCATTAGCTGTTTATGCAAGAAATTAACTCAGTATGAAGCACTATGTAGAAAAATAGTGCAACATTAAAATTTGTGTATTTACAAAAAAGCCAAATTGATTTGTTAGTGTTTGAACAGTTGAAATTTCTAACTTATGCAATTTAAGCAGCTCAAAATGGAAAGAGACGACAAATGGATTCATTTTTATTTAGTTACTGAGACACACACCAATATTTTTACATCTACATTTGAAATATATATGTTCATGAGATTCTTCTGTGCTTCTTCACTACACTCAGAATACAGAAAGCATCCAACCTTCAGGCCATAATGCAGTTTTTATTGATAGCGTTAATGTTTTTATAGCACTACAAAGTCCTTTAATGAATTAACAATTTCACCAAGGAACAAGTTCTTTTTAAACTCTAATGAAATAATCAAAGCAGATCATGAATTACTTGGGCTGAGCTAATTCGCCAGTCACTTGAGATCAAGCTATTACAGAGACATTATAAGAGATAACTATGCCTTGCATCCTCATATGAGGGGAATACCCATTCTAGCTGTGATAGTGAATCACATACTGAGCAGTGTGGGAGAACCAGCAACTGACAGAAATAAAAACTGAAAGCATCAATATGATTTATGCAGAAGCATGAGGGTGTTTAAATCTATCAAGTGGAGACATTAGAAATAACTGGGACATTACTCCTGATACACACTTAGGAACTAAAAAACAGTGAACAAAGAACAGCAGTGGGATAGAAGACATGCCAATAAGGCACCTAAACGGGGTAGACCTGGTCTTTTGTATTGTTCAAGGTGGATAGCTTTTTTTTAAAATTCTTACTTTGGGTATACATGTAAATCCATGCATTAACAGAATTCTGCTAGCGCTACATTTATTGATAGCTGATTGTTGTTTAAATGAATCATGACAATGAGCCACCTACAATATCCTGGAACTGAAAATAGAGAAATCTTAATTTACGGTAAATACTTCTATATAATGATATATTTATGACAGCATAGGTGAATAGGGACACCTCTTTCAAATGGAGGGCCTGGGTTCAAGACACTAGATCAGAAAATGTGTGCCCTTGGAACTCGCCCTTGAAAAGACAGAGTCCTTGCAAGCTGTTGTATAGCTGCCCCTGACCTCTGAGCTGCTAGAGAAGGCCAGTCATGGCAAACAGCACTGCAGATACAAATATGAAAATCTATTTTCATTATATATTTCAGCAAATTTGAAAAATCATTTAAATTTATAATCATTATTAGTTTCCAGATCTTAAAGAAAAAATATTCACTTAAGATTTTCCCCTTGTCTCTGCTGTGCAATGTAGGAGCCAGTCACGTCTTAAGACACCAGATCTAACTTATGTGTGCCCAGCTGTGGTGTTACATTGATCGTGGCATAGCTTGCCTTCATGTTTTACTGACTATTTCACACTATGACTCAAACAAAAGCAGAAAGGATCCCAAACAACCTACACATTATGAGCAATGAATAATTCTGAAAATCTAGAAAAAGCTATGCAGCAGAGCTTTTTCTGTGGGTCACGTAACAGCCTGACACTCTAACCACCAACCAGCAAATTTATCCCAATCCATATAATGAATCAGAATTAGTTCAGAGTTGATAGCAGTATTATTACCATCATAGAATTCTTAAAAATGATAATAGATGGGACCCTGATTCATCTCCAGATGATCTAAAACGGGCTATTCACAACTGCAGGTGTCATCGAGGTGAAATTTCTCACTTTATGAAAGTAAGCTTAATGATATACATGAATTTCTAACTTCTCTTTATCTTAGGGCAAAAGATGAGTGGTGTGTTCGTATAATGTGTCTACATAACTTCCGCTAGGAATCCTCTGACAAGAGCCAATAGGTAGGAGTCCTCAAAGAGGTGGTGGGTGGGTGTAGGGGTGCGGTTTCAGCAGGAATACCCACTTGCCCAACAACCCTTCTCCTTCTCTATGTGGGTGAGTGCTTCCCTTTGTCAGCAAGAGTTACTCATGCACCTCCTTGTATATCCACCACTTCCCCCTCCCTTGCACACCCTGTAAACCCACACCTACGACAATCAGCACCCACGTCCTTCTAATGCAGTTCTGAGAGCATCATTCTCCCTTTTACTTGCAGTCAGGCTAACAGACGGGGAGAGAGAGCATGACAGATGGTGTTCACAGCTCTATTTCTGAGGCTGGACTTGTACTGCCACAGCCACCCCTCCCCCCTCGCCTATTCCACTCAAGCCAAGTGCTTATGACTACCTCCTCATCTTCGCCTCAGTAATCAGCCCATTCATTTGCAGGGTTATTGTGAATTAAAAGTCTGTGTCTCACAAGGAACCTCACGGTTTACAGGTTAAACACAGAACTGCATCACTGCTCAAGTATGGGACTTATTATCCAGATAAAGGGAAAAGAGCATACAATTTATCTTCAAAATGACTCTGAGTTTAGTGGCAAAAAAATGAAACATTTCACTGTCAAAATATTAAGAAAATTGTATACTTAAAAAGAATATTTAGTGTGTCTGGTTTCAGTTTGTTCTTTTCCGTTATGTCCCAAAATACAGAGGGACAATTTAAGCAGTGCCTCAATCAGAGGCAGAACCTCCTATGCATGTAATTGTCTTTATCAACATGACAGCTATTCACATCAGTAGGACAGGTGTGGTCTATGTATGCAAGTTAAAACTTGGAGTGGGTCTCTTGTTTACTGCCACAGGATTTCTCTGGCAACTGTAGCTACAAAGATAATGTTTTCTCTACTCTTGCTGATCTGCTTTCCTTGCAAAGTCCTTTTTAGTTTTTGTCTTGATCAGTGATACTGGATGATTACAAAATATATATAGCTGTACTCATAACATCTTTTTATGACATGATCCTCAAAAAGAAATAATATTTCACCCACTAACTTTGGCCACAAACTGTGAAGCCATGTTTACAGCCATGTAGTCTCACGCTCCTGCATATAAGACCAGATGTGATCAATACTGGGCACCAAAGCTTAGGAAAAACTGACAGCCAGCCAACAGTTTATCAGCACTGTGGAAAAAGTAGCCAGTTTTCTAAAGGTTGTTACTTCATATCAGATGGGCTGTGCCATCTTTGCCAAACCTATTCAGGCCCCACGCCAAACTTTAAACTGGTATAAGAGGCACTTGTAGTACTGTATGGCTTTATTTCATCTTTACCAATTTTAGGACCAACCAAATCTTCTGCAGCCATTGACTAACCATGGAAATATTTAAAGGCCGCTGTGTTGGGATCCGGGGTGCTAATCCAGATTCAACTATCAGTCTATCCTTAAGATTGACGTGTAACTGGTTTGTCATCTAACTTGTGTGTTGTGACTCTGTCTTTCCTCCTAAACAGCATAAAAGAGTGACTGCTAAGCTTTACAAGAAGTCAGAGGCAAATTGATGTATTGTTGTAAATCTGGTTTTCTGAAAGAGGACAGCACTATTTGCCAGATAAATTTTACAGATTTACCTGCTGCTAGCATGTTTCTCACTTAACACAGAGATCACACATGGACTTTGTCCCTGAGATTTTTCTAGTACCTACCCAACAGCAACTAATAGTTTGGGGCATTTACTGCTAGTGAGTGGGCACTGTTCTGTCTCCTGCATGTTCTTTCCAGGCAGCTCCCTTGGCTAAACCACACAGAATATTGCCCATAGAATGAATGCAAGTTAATATAACAGATTAAGACTTTATTACTGCTCTGTAAGGATACTTCATAACACGATCACTATAAGGATTATTCAGGGTTGGGAGGTGTATCTCTTAAGGCTCCCAATTTCAGCTTCTATTGCAAGGTGTCCCTCAAAGACCTCAGAAGAGCTAGATACCTTCTGTTAGGTTTAACATAAGCTGTCATATTGTAATAGAATCTACATAGCTCAATAACTCACCACTTACAACAGCTACAGACAACCAAACATTCTAGGAATTGCCCATGAGTCATCAATGGTTCTAGTGTGGTATTCAGGTGATAAGAACCCTGCGGCCATCAGGAACCCCTCTCTGACCAACCAGAATCTGGAAAACACATACCACCTACCTATGCTTTCCTATTTTACTAATCTTTTAAAATTGGACTGGAGCTGCAGTAGGTGTGTTAAACCAGCAGGGTACTTTTATTTTGAATATACCTTAGAGACTGCATTGTGTTTACCACATTGATAGCAGTTCTTGATTAGTAGTTCAGGTAAAAAAATAACTTGCTGGTGGAAAGCAGAAAAACAAACTTTGGCATGGCATGGCATGGCTTTGCACAGCCCTGACTGTGTCTTTGTGGACCTAGATACAAGGGCACATACTTCAAAGAATCAGTTCTTGCTTTAAGATTTAAATAATAACAGCAAAGAAGTAACTGATGCTGAAGAACAGCTTCATAGTTAACAGATGTCTTCATTTTTTCAATTACACTACAAACTATACACTGTTATACTATATAGGTACACTATTCATTTTATGATTACCCACTGCTCTCAAGGGCTAATCGATGGCTTGTGTAGATCACTATTAGCTAGGACTGGCTGCCTTCATATAGCTCAAGATGACCCTTGCCAAAGCAGAGTACAACATGACCAAAGAGTTGCTACACCCATATATTTTATGGGGAGCAACCTTTACTTATTGGCTGAGATGGTACTAGATGGCCATGACTTCTAATAATAACATATGAAGCAGTTATAGTACAGTTAGTGAAGAAGTTGTGCACAATACAGAAAATCTAAGAATCCTTAATCATGCCTTATAAAGTCAAATATTTTACATGTAAACAATGCTGTATTGGCCATTTATTGTAATTAAATTATCAAGAGTTATGTAAGTAATCATAAACAGCTTTATTTCCTTTTAAAAATGTATTGGATAATAACCCCTACTGAATCAAAGCATTTTTAATGGTATTTGAGCATGTCTGTTTAGAGCCTAATGGGCTGGAATCTGGGGTGGATGGCTAGTAGGAAAATTTAATGGTGATTAGCTGAGCAGGGTGGATTGGCCTCAGCAGGAGAGGGTGAAAGCCACTGGGGGAGTCACCCTTGATCTGCTTCAGTGCATCAACAAATTAACCCACTTAACAATAGCCTGCTGGACTAATGGCTTCAGTAAAGAAACTCATTTGGCTTTGGTAATGAACCTGAGTTGGAAGCATAAACAGTCCACTTATTAAGTGAACTTCAGCCACCAGTGACATCACCTGACACACTATGACATACTAAACCTACACTCCTTTGGTAATGTTCATTAGTAGGGTGGGATGCTATTACTCAAATCACTGACTTAAGAAACTAGCCAGCCAAACTCATTATCACACTCGTCTATTCAGTGTAATTTCCATACATTACAAATGCACCTTATCAAAGTGACCGTGCTGGGGTGGTCATCTCAAACTAAGAGAGCAGATTGGGCCTAACAGGAGAGAGTATAGGCCGAAGAGAGCTTTAATGAGCTAATTTTATCCAACCTGGGCGCTGCTTCCCTTACACCTACTGTGTGTGTGTTAGCAAGTATGGGTGCTGATGAGTCTGTACTTTAGTACTGTTGAGGGAAGCCCAAGCTTGAGTTCCCAAGGTAACAGTCAGTTTGAGTGGGGGCTGGCTGACTCATTTGAAGGGAATCCTGGAACCAGAACAAGGCTGCCCACTCGCCCCACCCCCAGCTTCATCAGCACAACAAGCAAACAAGGCGCTGACATGTCCCCATATAGGGCTTCCCACTGACGGGGGTGGCACTGGAAAATCCCAGCCTGAGCTTGCCTACAAGTAGCATCAGAAGACATGCACACACAAGCACGAGGCCTCCGTGCTTCATGGCTACGCTGGTTTCTGCAGGCAAGACAACAAATCCATGGAGATTGTAAATGGATAGATCATAATAGAGCTGCATGCCTACAAATACATTGAGGCACGTGCTGGTTTTTGATTAATACGTCAAGGGACGGGGGAGCTGTAAGGGGGCAGGATAGGAGGTTTAAGCTTATTGAACAGTCAGTGGCATAGAATTAAATCAGTTTCTGATGTGTGAAAAGTGACACAAAATAAATGAGTATCAAAAACCTTGTAGGCTTACAAATGAAGTAGGAGGGAAAAAGCAGTCAGAGAAAGAGGAGGATGAAGGAGGAGTAGGTGGACAAGAGAACGAACTCTTTGCCCACACAATTAATGTAATTATTAAGGAATTAAAAGTGATCAACAGGCGTGTAATTGACCACTTAATTAGTTCAAGGTTAGTTTGTTCTTTTGACTTTGTAAGGGTGATGGGCCAGGGTATAACGTCATAGGAAAACTTTGGTGAAATAGCCTACAACTGCCTAAAATAGCTCACTAAAAGTGATGCTTTCACCCACAAAAGACACTTAATATCACACAGACCAGGGCCATTGCGTTTGTGGGATAACCTGAATCAGATCTGGATGAAATCCAGAAGCAAGCTGATGTGCCAAAGAGGTCTGATCTTCCCTCATGATTACAGTATATTACTCTCAGTGCATTAAAAGAACATGAAAACAGGGGAAAAATTCCACTCCTGAATCAGATCTAGATTAATTTTATTTCTACTGTATGTCTTCATTTGGACTTGGGTTTTATTTACTACTTGGTACATATGCCAGTATGTCACTAACGCAGTAGCTCATCTAACTCATGATCCTTCACAGGTAATTGTAATGTCTGAAGTACAGGAAGTAAATGATAACTTTTCTTTTCCTTAGTTGGCTGTATTGCACACACCACTAAGAATTAAAATTTACTGAGAAGTCAAGGAAACTCAAACAGTTATATCGGGACGAATAAACCTAGTTCCCCCACCAAATGAAAGTGTTTGAGTTCAGGAGTATTACTTATTTAACCAATAAGATAATTCTTGAGTTCAAGAATCTCTTTTGTGACAGTGTCCTGGGCTGACTTTGGCAATATTAACCTAACATGTTTTTTGACGGCAGGCAAAACCAGAGCTCTTGGAGACAACCTGCGCAAATATGGGATGCAAACTCCACACAGAAAGGGCTTACCTAGGTTAAAACCCAAGATCCCCTTGCTGTCAGGGAACAGTGCTAACCACTGAGCCACCACGTTTATGACTAAGTGGTCAATAGTAATAATGGCCATAAGAAGCACGAAAACATGTGAATGCATCAGCAAGCCAAAATACTGATAGTATTACTGATGTTAGCATAATAGTGACAGTAAGGCCCCATAAGCTCATAATGTGGGAGTCAACTAACATGACCATTCCCTCCATGATCATGACCAATAAGATCATTATCACCATCTAACAGGATACAATTAGTATGTAACATGTGTGGCAAAGCACATTTTACACTATCACAGTGCTTTTAGCAGTAGGCCTACCATCTAAAACAAGAGAAAGATCAAAAATCTAGCAGAATGACAGAAGTAGCGGGTATAGGAATAACAACAGTGGAATATTGCTAGCATAAGACATTATGCCATAAATAAACATAAATAAAACTAATGACAGCATTCATGTACACATGTTGGAGGGTTACACAAACACTAATTTTATGAACATTACAATCCAGACCAATACTCTTGGGAGTAATGACTCTTGTGAAAATGGAAAAATGCCCAAAGGACAAACGTAACCTTGAGCTTGAGCACAATTCAAAATTTGGGTGAAAACATATTAGGTGATTATTGTGTGCAAGTTTCACAAACTGACCGATACTCTAGGAGGAGTCGTCGCAATTTTTTTCATGTAAATTAATTCATATTAGGACCAGAGAGCTGACATAGGAAGCTACTATTCCTCTGGGCGTATATACCTAAAAATTGGATGACCTTCCTCCAAATCTGTAATGAGCTACTGCAACAACAACACAAATCTCTACAACAGACACAGCATGACCAGGTTAAAACCATTACATCTCCTGACTTTTGTGAGGGAGATACCACGATAAACTAATAAATGCCAGCAAGTATTTCCACACACTGGTAACATGGTATTACGAATAAGTATCAGTTTTGTAGTCTTAATCTCAATTCATGATATTCACACAAAAATAAAGGCAACATAAAATTAAAAAACAGAACAATAATTTGAGAAAAAGTAAATTCTGGACATCAAAAAAAAACTGTACATGTATAGTCAGTAAACTCGCTGTTAAGAGTAGCCATTTGATTTGCTTCTGTCCACAGTTACATCTGTTGATAACTCTGCAGTTCATTCAGTGTCTTTAGTCATTAACAACTGAGAGCTGGTACAAAGGGATTTAAGAGGCAGCATTACTGTTTTGAATCGCTGGATGTTTAATTCTTCTATTATAATTGAGGCAGGAGCGAGACAGAGGTTATGGTAACTGCTGGAAACCTGTCCCACTTCACAGAAAGGTTAATGAACCTTACAAGTCCTATGGGAGATGGAGTATGCTGTTAATTTGACAAACGTGGGAAATAAATGCTTTTATGCTTTTATTGACGGTGACCAATAGCGGCCTTTGCTGGAATGAAAGGTTTTAGTCTTTTAGGTGCTTTGCTATGAGGCAAAACAATAATGTGGAATGCATTTGTTGGAAGAAACTAAGTACATAATTGTTTGAATAGCAATTTCAGGCCAAAAAGCATCTTCATTATTAATTCCTACTTTTGGGGAAAATATACTGTGCAAAATGTACAGTAACCTAATTCATGTTATGAAACAGCTGCCTTTATTCTGAATACATTTGTGGGAATGAGGGATTTTTAAAAAGCTGTACTTTAAAATCTACATATTTCCGCATTCCATTTTATGCACCGTTGGTCTGGGTTTCATTTTAACAGGGGCACCAAGGGTGTAATATACTGACAGTTGGAGAGGAACATGTGTAACAGAGTCAGTGCTCACCTGAAATATTCTGTGGGTTAGATGAAATCATCGCAAAAGGTGGCTGTGATCTGATCAGGATGGAGTTTTAGGCACAGGACCAACTATGTATACAGTGTGCACGATTAAAAGATTAAATGGATAATCTCCTTCCCATTCAAAGATATTGACGGAGGCAGAGATCTGGTTTCACAGACTTTCACTCTGGTTTAAATCTAACCCAAGAGATATAAAATCCATGTTCATCAGCTGCTCATATCCATGATATTACATAAAAAGTTACTGTAAAGGGGTGAGCTTTATTCAATAAAAAGGGCAGAAATCATTCTGGATTATTTTCAAGAATCTACAGCTCCTTTTTGTCAAACAGGCAACATTGTTACAGTGACATCTTTGGATTAAAAAAAAACAAAAAAGGAATGTCTGATCTGCTACTGCTATCGCTTAGATATCAAATACTGTAGTAAAAAATTATTTTGAAGTTTCCACGTTTTTAATCAAATTCGTATTTTTTTGAGTAATTTAATCAACTAAATTTCAGGAGGCGATAGTGCACTTTTTATCCAACTTTTCTTCTAATATTGTTAAATAAGGCATTTGATCGGCTTAAAATGTGAGTTACATAATGTTAATATAATTTCAATAAAACCATCTACATCAGAGTGCCTCTTATGTGAACATACGTGGTATTCTGCAGTAATCCCTTTAGCAAAACAATGCAACTGTTAATAATAACATTACTAATAATGCTGCAAAATATATTTTTCTTTCTTGCTTTTTGCTTATTATACTTATTTTAATTTTATTTAAGTTTAAATGGAGAGCTACTACTAATAATAGAGTACTTTTGAATGTGGTATTGCTACTTGTACTCAAGTAAAAGCTTTGAATGCTTCCTGCACCACTGATTAGAAAACCCACCGTTTTCATTCAGGTAGAGGAAAAAAGTGTTAAGGGTAAAAGAAATCTACGCTGACTGCTTGTAGGAGGACATTAAGAGCAGACAAATTCAAGCATTTTTGAACACTTCCTTTTTGTTCTTCATATAAGAAGATTACACAAACATGGGTCCTTTTAAGCGGATTGAACAAACATCTAGTGCTGTCATTTTTTTGGAGAGGACAGTGCCCATTCTCAGCAGGTGCAATTGCTACGAACGACACAGCTTTTTAAACTCTTTTTGATATCAGTTTTTATTTTTGTGTAGCCTGTCTAACTGGCATCAGAGCAGGCTAAAAGACTGCAAACTACGACTGTCCTAACCTTATAGACCTATCTAACATATCTTCATGCAGCCAGCCCTGGTCTTGTTCTTTTTGATACCCCTTCTCTACTGAGCCAACTCACCCTCTCTGTCTTTCACTCTCACTTTCTCCCAGCTATACTATGGGCACTGTTTCATGTGCCTGTGCGTGCACAATGTTTGCCAGAGGAACACACAAGAATCCGAGCTCCACAATCCCTCTTAACCTCTGACCTTGGCTTATTGTTACCTGTGAGCAGCACTGTGGCAAACATGTTGTACAAGTACTGTACAGCCCTGCAAGCTGTTTGTGTTCTGCAAGTATGGAGGGCAGGGGAGGAGGGAAGGAAGAGAGGGAGCTATTTAATCCCCCCCAAAGGAACTCCCCTCTCAACCCGTATCGTGAACTCGCAGGCAAATCGCGTTGCTGGAAGGCACACCACACACACACTGCTGTCTTTTTAATTTCATCAGCTGAAAGAAATCTATACAGTGCTTTGGAATCCGACTGAGCTGAGGAGAGAAGTGAACTATACAGCACCCTGGAATGTAAACAGGTTTCTCACCAAGTGTAGCATAAAAATACCACATTGTAACAAACCTCTTGGCTATGATAATGGTCAATGGTACAGATCAGAGGTCTTAGTAGATTTTATGTTTGTTAGTCCTACAGCATATCAATAAGAACAAGTTGAACAAATCCAGAGAACAACTCTGAAGAAATGCAACATTCAAACTGAAATTATTCAAGTGTAACAAGAATAAAATATTGGATCCTTGCGAATGTATTCTATTGACGGTGGATTTTCACTTGCCATTACAAAAAGCATTATCTCCGGAGAATATCAGGAACACTGTCATTAAAATCCCTTGCAGTCAGCTGCTTGGTTGAGACTAGATATGGGCTGTAATCTGCAGAGAAAGGGCTCCTCTATTATACAATGTTAGTAATTGTCAAGTATTGTTATATTCACAGAAACAGGCACAATATTTATTTAATATCAGTAAAACAGAGCCAGACTCTGTTCTATTTTTTCTATCCACATCGACAGATAATTGTCAAAACTCCACCACTAAGCTTCTGTAGCTATGATGTACCATGTGCATTGCTTTCAGGGCGTGAGTGCTTTTTATTTTATTATACACACTCTGAGCTTTCGTACCTTTTGTAATTATTTGCCGATTATAGAATATACTGTAGATCTTTACACTACACTCCATTTTTCTACTTTTATAGTTTGGATAACTTTTGGAATACAAACAAACAATCAGTATGTAGAGTTAGACAGGCCACTATAATATCTGCCAACTTTGCATTCATAGCTGTCACACTTAATTATCATGCCAAAATACAAGAAAATACATTGGCTGCAGGAGGTCTTTTGTGAAGTCTTTGTTTTTGTGTACAATTAACTGGCAAGCACACTATATACTTAAGTAAGGGCTATTTTAGGTGAACATAATTGTTAGTGAGTTGTTTTTATCAGCATGCCTCACTCCCCTTCTCCAGGAGACCCCCTTAAGAGAAAGCATTTTCCATGGCTGCGGCCCCAGCAACCCCCCACTAACCCTGACATTTGTTCATTTACCCGCCCCTCTCTTCACCCTTCTGGTTCTGTGCCCGCTTTTCCTCCCTTCTCCATGTCTGTCAAATTGACCATTTTACAGGGGAAACAGGTAGGCAGACTCCGTCAGTCCCCCCCACCTGTACCCTGAAACACACAAATTCGCACACGGGGCCGACTGCCAAAGATCCTGCTTTACTGACTGAAGTGGAGGGTGGGGGGTGGTGGGGGGTATGACAAAGACGACAGCTTGTGTGGGGGAACATTGTCTGTGGCTGCGATGAAAAATCTTTTCAGGAAAAACAGGATTTTATACACAATGGTCGTGGGTGTGAAGAAAGGGGGCACATATTAAAAGAAGTGCCTTAATGTGTGCAGAGCTACTGGTTCTTAAACTGCATTCTCATGGATAAGGTCCAATCTGCTCTTTTTTCCCCTACAAGTCTATAGTGTGACAGACTGGATCAAAGAGGGCTTTCCAGGTTGTCCTTGTTTTCTTGGAGAGCAATCGTGATATATTCAGGACAGAGCTCAGGCTAGAAATTAATCCAGCACAGTGACACAGTAGACCTATCTCTTTAAATAAAATAAATGTGCAAGAGATGTAATTTGGATGTTTTGTCCTTGAGGAAGAAATGAAAGTCACATGACTAAACTAACAGGAATTTGGGTTCTTAGCAAGGAACATGCAAATACTGATTATTCCCTTGGTGTGCAAACAACCTTCAGAATTGCTCATAGGAAATGATCACAGCTCACGTTCTTCATGCAGTGAAACCTCCTCAATCATCTCACCACAGCAACCACAGCAGGGAGGTCAGTTGTTATAGAGATGGCAAGAGGCTTGGTCCGTTATCAGCTACACTATTATGTGTGTATAAGTGTGCGTGCACTTGAGTGTGTGTTTGCTGTATGTGGACGGGGGATGGAGCTGACAACTGAGCGGAGGATTCTTATGTAATTCTCCCTTTAGGTGGCGGAGAACAGTGAGAGCAGCAGCCCACACTGAAGAAGAACCTATTTGTTAATAAACTGCAAGTAAGATAAGATTGATATATTATTACATCGTGTTTGTACTTAAGACAAGGGGTGTCCTATTGTAAAAAAGCACAAGAGACAAGAGACAGTAAGTTCTGGCACCAAGCTGGCATGCCATTCCACAAAGCATAGATTTCTGTCCTGCTAGCATTTCTTCAACTTATGTCAAACATACGCACAAATCAATGGATGAGGACAGCAGACATAGATGATGGCTGCTCAATGCTGAAAAAGGTCAGGAAAGAAAAATTAAAGCTAAACAAATTGAGCTGACAAACACTAGCATCCTAAAATGGTTGTGAGATTGTGAGGAGTGTCTGGTGATGTTTAGTGAGGGAATGACTTCCAAAAACTGAACTCCATGTAATACCACCTCTGACATTTGTCTGGCTGTAGTTGACAGGATGCGCACATGCTTTAAACATTAAGCACCTCCAGCTGGGTTTCAGTGTTAAGGACTATTGTTGACTTCTACCAAGGGAGGCTTTGGATTGTTATGAAAAAGATGAATGACCTGCATGTCAACTTTATCAGGGTCAAACTAATTCAAGCCAAAATATATGTTATACCTAAGTTTTATATCAATAGCTTAGTAACTTCATGCTTCAGTGTACCTCCTCCAAACACAAAACAATCTTTAAATTCTGGCATAACTCTTGTAATCATTCTCCTATCACTTAAACAGGTGCTCAGTTTACTTCACATATTTATATTACTGACAACAATCTGTTCATATTCTTAAAGACACTTAACACAAGGAACATGTGTTTATCCTGTCAGTCTAAGTTTAAACAAAGGATGACAACAGGTGCACCAAGTGGAGTTTAGACTGGATAAAGTTGCTTCATAGGACTTGGAGCCAGGAGGCACTTCTGTGTAAAAGTTTGTGAAACCATAAACAAGCAAACTGTTAACCTGGGTTATGAGCATGTTTAGCAACTTTGGAGGAAAAAAAAATCACATTAAAAAGGAAAATTGTTCACTTCCTTTGCGCCCACCCCCTTGTCATAAGATATGGATGTCCCGTAAGGTTATTTGTGTTTGCTGGGAAATGAAGTGCTCAACTGGATTAAAAACATACTGCATATGTTTGGAAATCTGTTTCCCTGGGCGTATGAGTGGAGTGAGCGAGCGTGAAGCAGCAGCTTGCGTCTCCTCCAAGAGAGAGGGCAGACACTCTCATCATTAGCTGGGCTACAATGTGCTCCTCTACCTGCTCCAATCTGCACAGCCAGGCTCCGCTCTGACGCCAGACAGATGTTCCCAGCACGAGGTGCAAAGTATCGAGAGGGGAAATGAGAGTGAGCAGGAGAGAGGCAGAAGAATGGAAATATTCAGCAGAGTACACAATAAGAGTTTAATTATGAATAATACCAATGGTTCTTTGTTCTCACAATGAAGCTAGCTATGGTTCGCCTGGCCTTTGGGAAACTGTTTTTGGCTCCCATATGGGGGCAGCTGTCTGTCAAAAATAAACGCTTAAATCATAACATGCCACAGTAGGGATAATTACAGGATAAAGAACAATGCAATTATGTATGTTTATTTGCAATATTGGACAGGTATTTTGCTAAAACAAACTTTAAGGCTATTGCAGAGGTTAAAAATACAATTCTATCATTTAGTGCTACTCGGAGAGTAATGATCTGCAACTGAGACTGATTTTTGCAAAGCTTCACATCAACTGCAACTCAAGAGAAAAACTCATAACTAAATATATAAGCAGAAATGTTTTGGTGACAAAACAAAGAGCATATAAGATACACTGTTCTGAATGTTCTTTTCAAGGATATCTGGGTGTTAATTTTTTCTTTTTCATGGTGGTATTAAAATAAAATCTCCTGAAAAGTCCCACATTAAACTAATAATAATATTAGTAAACAAAAACTGTATTTGCAGCTACAACTTGTTGTTGCTTCAAAACAACAACATTAAAATAGTGTATCTTTATCATAATTATCTATACAAACATCATTTTCTAACATATAACTCATGTATTTTTTTGTCCTTCAAGACAAGACGTTTACAATAAAAAAGAAGGGAAAAATTTCTCCCTTCAGGAGCTAAATGCTGAATGAAATGCTGTAAGGCATTACATGTCTAATAGTTTGCAGATAAAGGACATCTTGAGGTGTGGAGCAGATGATCTCTGCAGGCCTCAGAATTCACAAACACAAAGCCAGCTGGTCTGATACAGTCACAATACTTCACTGTTTGTATTTGCCTGAGCAGCAGCAGAACACAGGCAATGTCCTGCTTTGGGAGCTGCTACAACAGAGATGGATATTAAAGCATGCATCTCCCTCATGCAACATGATTATGAATGCATGAGGGATGCAACTGGCCTTCGATCAGTGAGGAAGCGGAAGTTGACAAAAATGTGATGGCTTTCAATCTACAAACCTTATATAACCTAATATAATTGAAAAGTTACTAAACAATCCCAGTTGTCATAGATGTGAGGGGTGGGGTACACTGAGGACAGGTCATATACATGTCACCATATATCAGGCAATCTGCAGCTGCAATAGGCCAATATCACGTAATAATATAGGTCTGGATATAATTATATATATGAAAAATTAAGACTTTATATCTATTTTTCAAACAGAAAGTTGAAAAGTGCATTGACTGTAGCACTGCTGTGCAAGTTTATATTGCATCATGTTGACTCACCAAGCACCAAAACTATAATGAGAGTATTAACAAGAAAAAGTAACACCCAGTGCTGTATTTATATAAGCTAACTCTATTCAGGTACTAATGATTTGCTTGTTATAGTAATTATTGCTGCAAGTCCATATCCGAACATCTGTATTGATTTAGTCTCTGGGAGAGCAAAGAGAGGGAGGGAGAGGCTCACAATCTGGAATTCGACTTCGAGAGCGAGACAACAATCTGTTGATGGTTATTTTGGTAATTGTCCACAATTGATGTAAAAACACAGCGCGCGCCGCAGAAGATTCTAAATTATTGTTTCTGTTGCTCAGGGGGTCAGTGAAAATGGGCAGTCAGAATAAAAATGCACATACTGCATCTAATAATGTGAGTTCTGAAAGAAAGTGGACAGCTGGTGAGAGAAGACAAGACACCCAGCCACACAGTTTACACTTAATTGCTGGAGTGAATTGTTCTTGGCAGCCAAAAGTAAAGATGTGATAAGTGATACACAGCTAAATAAAAGACTTGACACCTGACAAACATTAAAATATGACTGTCTTCAACTTGTATTTGCATGGTTATTCTGCATGTTTATAAATGTTTGTTGATGCTGTTGGATATAGTTAGTAATGTTATTTACTGTGTCGGGCACAAACAAGATCCCAACCCAGATGGACTTATTTTAAAAAATGACAAAGAAACCAAAATGCAGGGACTACATATTTAATCACAGCATAGCTGAGAGCAGAACCTATCTTGATGGCATTTGTTTAACATAGATTGCAAAGAACGGCTACAATCCAAGCCAAACAGTTGAAGTGAGTTGTTTCCTAAATATCAGTTTAGATAAACCCACACTTTGGTAATTTGGTTTATTATCCCACACTTGGTTCTTTGGTAGCAGGCAGGCTCATAATTATAAGGATGTGGTCTCTCATTTATCAAAGCATCAAAACTGGTGTCAGGACACTTTTTTATTCTTTAACTTGACCTAGCTTGGCCGCACTTCCTTTTGTGATGTCATGACTAAGTTGCAATATCTGAAGTGCTTTTAAAACATTAAATCTGAAGTAGTTTTTGCATCATTTCCTAATAAATGAAAATGAATAAAAATCTAAAAAAACAAAAAACATTTTCTAAACATTGTTTTCCCTTGTATTTCTTAAAGTTTTTTTTTCCAAGCAGAGAACAGTTTATGTTGTCATTCATCATCTTAAGATCTGTAATGATAATCAGTTCAAAAGACATTACATCTGTCACTCAGCTGGTCTGGTCAGTCTGAAAACGTTCAGGCTCTAGTTTGCAAACATCTTTCTCAAGAGGGGTTTACACAGCAGACACATACTGAAAAGATCCTCAGCATGTTTTAATAACTAAAGAGCTAGGTACATACACTATATGGAGAAAAGTATTGGGCTACCTACACTTCACACCTACAGGAGCTTTTATGACATCCCATTTGAAATCCATAGGCATTATTATGTAGCTGTTCGCCACCTTTGCAGCTATAACAGCTTCCATTCATCTAGGAAGGCTTTTTACATGACTGGAGTGTGGTGTCTGTGGGAATTTTTGAGGTCAGACACTGATGCTGGACAAGAGGGCCTGGCTCATAATCTCCATCGCAGTTAATCCCAAAGGTGTTCAGTGGGGTTGAGATCAGGGCTCTGCCTGGGCCAGTCAAGTTCTTCCACACTGAACTCTTCCAATCGTGCCTTTATTGGCCTTTGTGAACTGGGGCACAGTCAAGCTAGAACAGAAAAGGGCCTTCCTCAAACTGTTCCCATAAAGTTAGATGCATAGAATTGTCCAAAATGTCTTGATAAACTGAGAATTAAGATTTCCCTTCACTTGAACCAAGGGGCCTAGGCCAGCTCCAGAAAAAACAATCCCATAGCATTATCCCTCCTCCACCAAACTGTACAGCTGGCACAATGCAGTCAGGCAGGTGACGTTTTCCTGGAATTCACCAAACCCAGACACATCCATCAGACTGACATATAGAGAAGTATGGCTGGTCATTCCACAGAACATGTTTCCACTGCCCCAAAGTCCAGTGGTAGCATGCTTTACACCACTCAATCTGATGCTTGACATTGTGCTTAGTAATGTAAGGCTTGCATGCAGCTGCTTGACCATGGAAACCCATGCCATGAAGCTCTCAGAGCACAGTTTTTGAATGCCAGAGGAGATGCGGAACCCTGCAGTTATTCAGTCAGCGGAGCATTAGCGACTATGTTCCTCAGCACTTGGCGACCCTTGCCTAAAACTTTACATGGTCTGCCAATTCATGTCTGAGCTGTAATTCCTTAATTCTCCCAGTTTGCAAAAACACCACTTACAGTTGATGGTTGAATGTCTAAGTGGGAAGAAATTTCACAAACTGGCTTGTTGCAACAGTTGAATTTTATTACAGTACCACGCTTGAATTCAGTGAGCTCTTCAGAATGACCCATTCTTTCACAAAAGCTTGTAAAGGCAGACTGCATGGCTAGCTGATTGGTTGTATACACCTGTGGCAATGGGAATGAATAAAACAGCTGAATTCATTGATTAAGCAGTGTGGTCCATTTGTCCATATGTGTAAGGCAGAAAATGACAAGGTAAGGAATGAATCTATACAAACGGTGTCCTTACTGTGCTATCATTGCTTCTCTAATGAGAATGTGGTGGAAGAATTAGCGTAAATCTGCTGTACCTTGCTTCTCAGTCCAGTCTGACCTCACTTTAGTCTCAGTTGAATTATGAAAATCTTTTTCTTTGTAACTGTGGATATGGATAAAGAAAACACACTAATTATGGAAACATCCACATCTAGGGCAAGACTGCATGACCTTGTACTAATGAATATATATGAAAAGAGTATGGCTGCTAGAGCTCACACCATTTGACGAGTGAGGATCAAAACAATGATCCATTTGACATTTGAAAGCATGACCCCTGACTTCAGCTAAAGCAACTTCTATTTCAAAGCAATCCACCATCAAACACACTGTCAGAAACAGCAACTGTATGCAAAATATTATTGTACAGAGCTCTTTATTTTGCATACAGATGGAGCAACATTACAGAAGATAAATAAAATCTCAATCATATTTACTCACAAGTCTTTTTTCTGAATTACATATATGTATGCATTCATTCAAAAACTGACCGACAATGCTGTTAAAATCACTGCACCAAATCAAAATCCAATACATTCACACTGGCACTTCAAACAAAACTGAGATTTTATGATGTCACCTAGGCACCCTGGTCAATTAAACACCTCCCACTACAGTTGGCATCACTCAAAAGGCTCATTAACCCTTCTGACCAACCACCAGTCACAATCAGAAAAACATCCCGTCACATTGGCCAATCCCTACATGGGCAACGCAGGTCAACACCCACACAAGTGACAGGAAATTGAATTGCTAGAGAAAACGTGCTCTGTCTGAGCACTTGAAAGACATTTGTTTATTCACAGCTGGCTGCGCAGCCAGACATACTTTATTGGCTTAAAAATAAGAAGCAAAGGTGACGCCTAATACAATTTTATAAAGTGAAAATCGCTCCCTTTTTGTATATCACTGATGTATGTGAGAGATATGAGGTAAATATTCATAGATTCTTAACAGCGAGCTGGAATGTGGTTAAATAAACTGACTATCACCAGTGAACTTAAAGTATATCTATTATAGATTTTCCAAAATATATATATCCCAAATACATCACATCTGGATTTTTAAACCAACGTAGTGTTTACTTAGTGTACAACCACGCCTTATAAAACGAAATGGGAGCAATGATACACTAAAGCATCTTTGTATTCTTGTTTTTTAGACCACTAGTCTTAATCTACCGAGTTGATCTCCCGGTTCCCGGGGGATTATAAAATGTCGGCAAACCTCTAAATATTTGAGGCAATCAACAACTCAACATGCATTTGGCGTTAGAATGCAAGAATGTGAAAACACACAAACGAATGGATAAAAAGGAGTGAAATATGAAGAGAAATAAGGGGATCGGAGCTGTGCCCATTTCGGGGGTGTAAAATATGGAGAAGTGTGGATCATTGGGGGAGCTGCTCTGCCTGGGGGAACAGATGAAGGGAGGACACTCTGCCAAGATCTCTCCACTGAAGGGGGAGCTGAGGGACTGGAGCTCTATGGGAGAAAGAGTGTGCGCCTCGCATGCTGCTCTCCTCAATCTCGGTCTCACACGCCTGCATTGACACGTCCCAGGCTCTCTGCAGCAGAGGGAAATTGCTGCTGACAGGGCCTTGCAAACTTTCACAGCCATTTAGAAAGACTTACTCCCACACTTTTGTCACAGGCATTTATTGCACAAGATACATGATATGAAAAATTAACATTTTTCAAACTTGGCATCCTTTTTTTTAAACCAAGTTAGGCTTAAAAACCATTCATAATTTTTCAGCCTTACGAGCGACCCTGGTGCAGATGTAAACACTACACATGCCAAGTGAGACCCCGAGATTATGAAAATGCACAATTTTCACGAAAAAACTGCCACACACTACTTCATAAATTTGTACCCTATGAGTTTCTAATCCAATAACTTACACTGTGTGTGTCACTGTCACCAAAACACATTTTTTTTTACTCAAAGCATAGTTTACTGCATTCTTAGTGTACCTGTATGTCCACCACCAACCAGTGCCTCCAGTGAGCAGATGTTTGTTTGCTTGGAGCATCAGGATCAACCATCACCAGGACGTACATCTTTTTCTGCAAACAGAAGGAGATTCATATATGATTATATTTAACACAGACAAAGTATTTACTGCAGTGCCACACACACTGTGATAGGGCTAGAGGCTGTTTCAGTAACAGCAGTACCTGATCCCCTTTGCTTTCTAAATGCAGACATGTGGTGTTTGTACATTACATTGCCCAAGGCTTGACAAACATCTCTGCAGTCAATAATAATTAGTTTAAATATTTAAAAAAGACACTTTAGTATCTAAGCGTTATATTATTTTATTTAATGCTGTGTGGATTTTTTTCTATTCATAAAATTTGTGATTCGTTTTTCACTTAGTTGACTGTGTTGTCAAAAAGGCTGTATTAGCCTGACACATGATCATAACAGTCCTAATTCAGCTGTCAAGGTTAAAATGCTCAAAGTATGAACAAAACTGTCCTAAAAAGGCAATAACACTCATTGGAATACTGTAGCTGTGCTAATCACAAACTTATTCTTCCAGCAAGTAAGCTCTGTTCCTTCACAGTTATTCTTAAAACTTCATATCATTACTGTGACATCAACAAAATGACAACGTTTTGGATCTGATACCAAATCCTCTCGTTAACATATTCACAGTAACTTTCTGCCACTTACCAAGTATCTTTATACCCCTCAATCTGTCAATGGATAAAGTGAGAGAAAAAGCATCTTAACTAACACTTGATCACAGTTATTGGACGTTGACTTGGCGGCTTAATTGCCGGAAAATCTTCATTCTGTCTGTCCCTAAAAGTTAGAGAATTATGAGAGCAGATTGAATTATTGCGAGAGCACATTTGTCATCCCTGGTCCGGTGCCCAAAATCTGCCAGACCATATGATGGGCTTTTTTTATTTTGTTCACTTCCTCTACAAACAGAGACATTAATCAAGGCTGTTTCAATCCACAATGTCCTCTTACTGTATATCGTGCATTCTACAGAGGCAATACCATAATCATAGCAGCTTTAATACGTATTAAACAGATGCATCATTTCTTACATTCTCACACCGTCTGCCAAATAACACTGTTGGAAAAGTCAGTGCAGTAAAACATTTTCCATGTAAACATAAATCTTACATTTCTGTTTGTTGTGTCCTATCAATACATTCGTACAGGCCTGTGAAAATTATCCTAAGCCGATGTACTTGAATGAGATAAAGAAGTAGTCATGTATTTTTCTGCAGATGCTCATTTTCAGAAGGATTCTCTGCCTACCTGACAAGCAGTAATAAGCGTAAACAACTAAGCCTAATAATAGGATAATACTGTAGTCTCAGTGATAGTGCCTGCAGGTAACATCCAGACACACCAGCAACAATAGAGCCTCCTCCACAGCCTGTCAAAAGTGACTCTATATCAGTGACCCCCCCGGGCAGCTTACCAACCATGACCTGTTGCCTTCTCAAGAGTTGTAATCCTCATTTGTACATATTTGCTACCAGGCAAAGAAACTGTGATAATGTAGTTACACTAATATTTAAGTCAGACCCCGATGCATTCAGAAGTAACATGGTTTCTAACAACAGACACACACACACACACAAACAAACACACACACACACACACACACACACACACACACAAAGACTAAAAGTGAATTTAAGCATTAAATTAAAAATGACCTCCAGTCACAATTACCACTGAAAGAAATTGCACTTCACTGGATATTTCACGAAGGTTACCAAGGATAGAAATACACTGTATGGGACAGGTTTAGTTTTCCTAATGCCAAATTTAGAACAACATTGAGAACATTTCACATTAATTTCCAACCGTAACAACAAAAACATTGCCTATTTATGGTGGGCACTGAATTTCAATGATTTCTGCACATATTTATTGCTTGAATTTCTACCTGTAAGAATCTGTCGAGTCCAGCTGGCATGGGCAGCAAATAATACAAGAAGCTCCCTCCATACTTGCACTTCACACATTGTGGCATGTACCCTTCTCTCTTACGAGGACATTTTTTTTTCTCCATCTGTCAAAATCCACATTAATTACGCACAGATATGTGCGAAAGACTCCAGGGAAAAACAGATGCATATTCTGCCATCTGAAATAATTTATCAGGGCTAGAACAAACTAAATGTATATCAAAACATGCTTTAACAGGGCTAGTTTTCATAGCTGTACACTGGAAGGCACACATTTTCCAAAATATGTTGGAGATCCTCATTAGTATTAATCACTAATACTATTCAGGAAACATCTGAACATTAATGATAATTCAAAATTAATTTTTACTGAGCAACTTATGCAATCTATGACTGATGACGGTTCATTTTCTATATTTTGGAGAGCACACAAATATGCAGAGGCATTAAATGATCTTAATATTTTAGTATTCAGTCTCTTTTATAAACTTAATTTAGACTGTTGTAAAAAGGTGAGAGGTTCAGCAACCCACTCGGTTAATCTTTTTAATAGCTACAGGACTTTAAAAATGTCACAATATTCTCAGAGCTAAAGAAAGCAGAAGTGAAATCTGAGGAGGTGTCGGCCACAGACCACAGAGCACCATCAGGCTATTATACAGGAGGGGATGTGAGGGCCCCGGGTGCAAGCTGGAGGCGGGAAAAGATTGAGCTTGCATTCTCTTGGGATTAACCTCCCACTGCCTGCTGTGATCACAGCAAAATGGCCCACCGAGACCACACCTTGGATGCCAGGCAGCTGGAACAGACCCTGAAGTCAACTGGGCATCGCTTTAATGGCTACTGGTCACTGGTAGAAAGAAAAGGGGGATATACTTTCTTTGGGAGCACCTATAGACCTATAGAACTTGAATGGGGGGGGCTTTTACCAAATAATGCTTGAACTCCATAACTCCACATAGCTATACATGACAGCAGTGTAGGTGAAATTTTTCAAAATACATTTATATATTGTTGTATTTTTCAAGACAACATGAAACTCCCACTTCATGCCAACAGCATCAAATGGGTACAGTATTTGCAAAACAGGAGACAGCAAAGAACAAAGGCAGAGGAAAACCAGTGCCTCTGAGGATGTAAACTACTGTATTACCTTTGAGTGAACTCTGCTGGGGATGAGAATCAGAAGGATGGGTAATCGCTGTTCTTCTAGAGCTGCCTGGGCTATCGAGCCCAGTTCTGCTAACTGATGACACCATGGAGGGCAAGAGCAAGTTAGCAAGAGGGAGGGAGGTAGAAGAGGCCCCTCTGTGAGTTTACAAGTTCATACTTTATCCCTGACCCAATACCAAACTGTGTCATCCGTACAGCTGCCTATTAATGCATCCTTCACTTTATCCTCCCAGTTCTTCATTTCCATCAGCCTCTGCGCACAGAACCTACAATGTTTCATTAAATGGTCAACTGTGCACACAGTTCGACCCAGAGTAAAGCAATGCATCGATCCCAAATCCTTGTTTAAAGAGGAAAAACACTTGAACTCATTTGGTAATTAACAGGTATCTGTGTTGTGATTAAGAGACAGTGATGGCTTAACAACCATCGACTGCAGCTTAGAACGAGGTTAAAGATCAGTCTGTAAATACAGAAAACTAGGAACTATGAAACACAACTGTAGAACTAAATTTATTAGAGGATGGAGAAAATTAGCCTCAACTACATCAGCAGTTTTGTTGTTTTTGCTGTCAAACGGCATTAAAAGGTTTTTATATACAATGTATATAAAATTATATCAAATTAATTCACAGGGCAAAGCTGAGAGGACATTTACATTAGGGACACAGCGACAAGGGTTCCTTTTTGAATCATGACAGCAGGGAGACAGCAGACGAGAAAGTGATGGGGAAGGTTAACAGTCGTAACACTGTTGGGGTCAGAAGATGAGGTTCATACTGGTGACAGAGGTCATAGGTCAGCCAGGTAGCTGTAATTGGATCCTTACCAGAGAATGGGAGACATAGACCTAAATATGAGATGGAAAAGGGGTGCTGTGGCACTCACCTAGAGGTCACTGACCTTACAGGTGAGGAGGTCCATGTTGTCATTAATAACAGACCATCCCCCCTGCTCATCGACAGAGGCTTGGGAACCTCATTTTCCTCATTGCAAGCAGCATTTTAAAACCTTCTTCACAAACAGCCATAAAGAGCGCACTGGTAATCTGCACCACAGGAATTGGGTGAGAGACAAAGAACATCAAACGATATCTTTTTTTGTAGCGATTAAACGGTTTTGTTGTGTCTACAGAGACTGAAGGACCACTTTTACAGTTCAGTTAAGGGAAAGAGGTTACTAAACTGCATTATGGGAAATGTAGTGTCCAGTGCTTTTATATATATGATCCTGTAGTCTTCATTACACAATTACCGTATGAATGCATGACATATACTCACTAATGCATAAATAATATTTGTAAAGGTCACCTATAGAGTTTCCTCTAAACAAAAAATATGTTTTTATTTAGCAATTCTCTCCAAGTCTAACAAACTTTTTATATATTTAGAAAATATCTGCACAGCTGTTGAAAATATTCAGAATATTTTAATGTATGGTTTGTTTACATTACTACTCAATAGCTTTTTGATCTGGAAACTATGAAACGGATGACAAGTATTGAATCCAGCCCACAATGCAAAACAAAAAGAGAAACACACTTCTAAAAATACTGCCTTGCATTACATGAGGTCATAAAAGCCACACGGTACTTTTTAGGTGCTGTTTAGAGACACAAAGGTCATGGTTTAGTTTAGGCAAATTTTAAGGTCACAGCACGATATCTTACTGGCTATGTTTGATGTAAATAAGGCTAGACATAATCTGGGCAGCAGTTACATGTCCCTCAATAGGCATTTCACACAAAGTAAGTAGTATAAATTGAATTTCTAGGAGAAAGAGTTGATTACAGGGGCTACAATTTAGTTTCAGCCTTGTATGCTTTGATTTAATGTTTCACTTTTATTTTGAATCTTTCTCTTTAAAAATCTTCAACTTTATGAAAAGCACACTGAATTCACTGGAATATGTCTTTACAATAGTATATGAAAGAGATGACTATATTATGGCCATGTATATGGGGTCAATGAGCTTAAGTTAGTCTTTTGTAAATGAAACTACCTAATGTCTTAAGATGCTTCAGTTCAGTCGAGAGGCATAATATCAGGACTTTGCCCCTCTTGTGCAACTTGAGTGCTGATGCTTTAAGCGGACACTATTATGATATGCGATACTGGTAATAGTTTACCACTCACATTGTTTATTGACACAAATAAATAATGCAAAGAGAATACCAATAGTTCTCAGTGTGTTCTTAAATGCCTCACACAGTGCGGGCTGCTCACTACCTCCAAACCTTCCTATTTTTAACTCAGCCTCCTCCCACACAGGAATGGAGTGTGAAGTGGCTTATAAATCCACACTTCGAGGAGCCACATGGTCAAAGGAAAGTCACATGTGGTTACAAACGCAAATTCTAGGCCTAAAGACAAAACGGCTACTAGATCCCCGCTAGATAGCTCGCTCACTCATCTGTTTAGCTATGAGGAGGTTGCAGTTCAAGGAGAATCAGAGCAGAGTATGAAAACACAAGTTTACATAATTGCATAATCACGTTTTCTGTTTGAACATACAAATACGGCACTTTTAATCAAATTAACACATGAAAGAAGGCAAAGTGAGACAATGCAATATCATTTGTAGCCTATAGTCGATGTTTTTAATTTGACTGCTATGTGTCTTTTTCACTTGAAAAGTCCTGAACAATACATATTATTTTAGCCTCTAAACCACAAATGAAGAGCTCTTTGATAAACTCTGGAAATGTTTAAATGCAGTCTGTCCTGAACTTTGTTTATAAAACCTTGTACTTCTGGTGTGAACTTTGTAACTACTATGAAGCCACAGCTAACAGTAAGATGGTTCACAGTCTGATTGAAGCTTGAGGGGGTGAAGGAATTAGTAGCAGCCTAGGGAACCATTTCTGCATTTCTCTCAACACTGAAGACTTCTTTCACCGCACCATGCTTGCGAACACAGCCGTGCTCATGTTAAGCTTATTAGTCACCCTGGATGCGATCTTGCTAGCTGAGGCTTTCAACACTTTCTACTGGTGGTTTTACACACATACACCTACTCACTGCCATGAAAGCATTTCTGCAAATGCACATGCTCAGACACAGCAGCAACCACTAACAGGTATTCTGAAGAAACATGGGGCCAGGTGCTTGGATGTGAGCATCAGATCCAGCCAGTGCTAATTGAGGCAAGAGGGAAATATTTTTGTCATGTAGTTTGGCTGCCAAGAACACAGCGCAGTCAAACGGGGCAAATTACCTCACTGGACTCATATCCATAATTAATTTGTCAAGTATGTCACACACTGAGAGTCAGATCTATTTTACCAGTAAGTGCAGCCTGAAAAAGTTAAGCACATTGTAATTATTTCTCCTGGATTTGGAAGTCTAAATCAAGCACTTAAAGGTAATTGGATGGTATAAAGTAAAACAATGAAGATCTATTTGGATTAGTCAATGTTCTATTAGTGCAAATGCAACTGAAAACTGCATGTTTACCCATTCTATCTGAGATTTCAATTCAGTTAAAGTTCATATTTAACCTCCATTCTAAAAATCTACTTAATCTGGCTCATCACATTTTATTTCTGGCAACAATTTCATTCTTAATTAAACCAGTTGTTCTCAAATTATTGTTCTCAAAACCAATTCTCAAACTATGCATTATTATTATTGTGTACTTTAACAGAACACTTGTTTTTGTCTCTCATCTAGTTTGACATTTATTGCCATGTGTTTAAGTTCTAAAGACAGACTATAATTGCACTTCAGGATGGTAAAATATATGTAAAGGTTACAGTGGTTACACTTCATGGAGAACCACCATGCAGCAGACAAGACTCTGAAGATGTTGGGAAACATGATGCCATGAAGGGAGACTAGTTGTAAGCACTCTGACACCCATTCCTATCTGGCCATCGGAACTGTTAAAGGTGTCAGGGCTGTTCACAGGCACTGCATGTTTCACCAGCCAAGATGGCTTCCACATTTTTTCTATCATGATTAATTATGGTTTCTGATGGTAGTACAGTGAGAAAGTGTAAATTATTCCCACATTTTCTTGTGCCCTCCGTTCAGTCACTGTTGTGTAGGAAGATGCTATTGACGCCATTCATGGATGGCGACCAAAAGGCATCTACATGGGGTGGCAAACTCTTGTGCCTATTAAGGGGTGGAAGTGGTGGTGGTGGGGGGGTGCTTGGCGTGTGGGCTGAACCTAGTCCAGACTGCCAGTTGACAGGGCCGGATTTTCCAGTATGGAAGAGTCTTGTTTCAGTGGGCGAAGCTGGGTGTTGGGAGACTGGGAGAGAGGACTGCCCAGGGCTTGGAAGCTTGAAACTGAATATTTCTAACAGACAAGCACCGTCTGTGTTCCAGTGTCACCAGCCCACCCGTCTGACAATGAGGTCCATGTCATCATGGGCTCTGAGTAATTCAGGGAGCACTCATATCACCTTAGAAGATATGGTGATTTCAGACGTCAGAGCAGTCAGAGGCAGAAACAGCACTAAACGATACACAGCATAAAGTATGGAAGACACAAAGTACAGTAAAAAATACTCACCTACAGGCAAAACATTAAAAACATGAGCAGCAAAGCTTGGTGAAATGCAACCACAATACTGTTGCTTTGAATCCTTAAGAAAATGCAGAATATGTCTTCAAACACAGGCACTGCGCACCCAGCACAGAAAATCCTTAGTTTTGGAGAACTGGTTGAAATAAAATAATTCGTCTGACAGATCATTTTGTGCATGTTGATATATTTAGTGCTGTCAGAGAGGACATCACAGAGAATGGCACTTACATCACAATGCAAAAACTGTTATCAGAGGAGGTACAGGTTTATGGTTCAAGGGCTCGTCCATTCATAGAGAACAAGCTCAGCCTCTCTGCCTGACACACTGATAAAGACAGCACAAATAAAACAGCTCCACAGCTCCATCTTTGCCTCTCCCCAAGGGAATAATATATCACCCATCTGAATGTGGCACATATTGAATCATTTCCAGCGTTGATGATTCATTTGAATAAATCAGCCTTTTTTATTTTGCCAACTTGAACTGATAGTGAAATAAGGAAAACTGAAGTAACATTGTTAGATATAAGGAAGGACAGGTGTTAGAGTGTTCTATAGGACTGGTAATCTTAATCCCCTTTCAAGCAACAATTAATGACTACAGCAATAATCTTCGCATATATGTTCCTGCAGTTCCTTTTTAACTGTCAACCATAACCTGCCTAGCTCACATAGACAAAATCCAGGGGGATATGTCGCTGCAGGCAGATAGGATCTTATCCTGGATTTGCATAGATAAATGCACAGCAATAATTCAAGTAGGGACAGAGCTTTAGTTTTGACCTGTAATATATTATCCATCTGACCATATGCTATTGACAAAACCTGCTTTCTGAAGTTTAATCATCAAAAATGGCTGAGCCATAAAAAGAAGTCTACATGATATATGCATTAATTCTTAACAAATATCAAATATTTAAAGGGAAAAAAAATTAAATATGGAAGCTTCCCAAACAAAAACTTTCAACATCTTCCACAAAAAGCTAAGGATACACAGGATCAGCCTATCGGCAAATATGAAAAATCAGCAGCTTGTGCAATGAAAGGGTTATATCCGTATTCAAGCTAAGAGACATATTCTAACATACACAGACACAAATCCTGTTGAGCTGAGCTGAGCAGAGATACCCTACCAGCCCTCGAAGGCACAATTAGGATTTCACGGGGGGAAGAAATCTACATTCCTGCACACATGAAAAAAGTCCTTTCTCCCTCCCCACAACAATATCAACTTTTTACTCAAGGAAAAACCTGAAGCACCACTCGATAGGATTTGGACAAAGAAATAAAAAACAAAGCCAGAAAAAAAAAATCTAAATTTAAGCTGCAGTTGTTAAAGAAAAATATTATGGTTGAGGAAAATCCAGTCCTAAGCCTCCCAGTTCCAATCAATTTCTTCTATTCTGCGTGCTATGAAAAGAAGCTACCACTCATAGTTTGTTTGAAGTGGAGCTTTGCTACGTTCGACATCATTTGTATGGACACCCTCAGTGCATGATTTTAACACCTGTCAGATGTTTAGTCCAAGCACAAGAGGTCAAGTACTTGACATTATGAATAAGAGAAGAGATAGAGCAAAGCACTACATTTCATTCCACAAGCTATCCTAATAAGTGCACACATTTATTAGGAACACACAGTTAAATAATTATGACAGGAATATACAGTGTGCGCTCTTTAAGTTTATCAGTGATCAGTCTGCTGTCACTTTTCCCTCAGCAACAAGAAGGGCAGACAAACCTGCAGTATTTTTGTAAGGAACCTAAATCAAAATAAAACAGAATTCCTGAAAACTACATTTACACGTTAAACCTAACAATGCAGTTAATAAGCTCTTCTTCTTGAAAGTATTAATAGAGGAAAACGAAAAAGCATAGTTTTAGTTAACAATGTTTTATTCTAATTTAGATCATTAGTTCCAGTGTTAAGTACTCATTACTGACCAAGATTACCACACCACTACATGTTTTCACGCATGTATTTTATGGTCTGCGACTGAACTTGGCAGATAAATCAAATCTCCACATACAAATGCAGTCAGTTTAAGAAACTAGAGCCATAATGATTAATCCAATAGTTAATCAATGTGCAATTAGCGCCACAAAATAAAGCAGCAACTACTCAGATAAATTAGTTCTTCAAGTAATTTTTCAAGCAAAAATTTCCAAGATAGTCAAGATTCAGTTTCTTAGTGGAGAAAATTTGCTGCATTTATGAATCAGATGTTTAATAACGTTATTATGGGTTTCTTACTAACTAATAATTAATTTTGCAGTATAATATAATGAAAATATCTCAGCAGCAATCGACCCAAAGATATTGAAAAGCGAGAAAATCTGTGCTCAAAAGCTAGGGGGCGTGTAAGCTACTGAGCGCATACAGTTCATTACAGAAAGACAAACCAAAGCCTGTGCAACATTACCATAAAATAGCTTATGATTAACACACCTGTTGTTGTGAAATCATTTATCATTGTTCATGCGTCATTCATACCATGTATGTGTGACAAATGACACCCTAGTTGTCCTTTAACTTAAACCATTCAATGTGTCATGCAACATGTAAAATGTCACAAACAAGGAAAACACATAAGCCATAAGTGGCTCTACCACACAATAAAGATGAACTTCAATATTCTCTAAACAGAATAGACATTTAAAAGTTTTGTGGTAAAATCTGAGTATTTCTAATGATATAATTTCCAAAGTAGTACCTTGGGTTTGACTTGGCTTTTAAAAATGATTGCCATCTTTACTCAGAAGCAATATTTCATCAAAAACTCTCCATTTACTTCAAAATGCATATTTATCTAAGAATTACATCATTTCTTAATATTTCAGGCAACTGTTTAAGCACATCTAAATAAATACGTTGACCACCGTGTCACATTAAGCTAAATACCACGATGACAATAAATGGTCAAAGACTTCAGCTACAATGAATGTCTCCCAGTGTAAACTTACAGCTCTACTGATGAGATCTGGCAAGACTAATACCCTGAAGCACATCCATAGAGCATTATGCCAAGCAAAGACATTAGCGGTACTTGAGTTTGACCAGGACCTTTTAGCTGCCCGGCTTGTTAAGTGGTGTTTTAAGGAAAAAAACACATTTTAACTGTCACAACTGATTCTCAGATTTGTGTCGCGTCTGAAGAAAAGGTTAAGCACATCGTCTATCTGAAAAGGCCCAAATCTGCAGTCAGGCATAAACTTGGCACCCAGATATATCATGCCATCACTGTGCTTCAGTTTTCTCATTATCCATACCTCTTATGACATTCACTGAAAGAAACAAAGCATCCTGCCAACACCTACTCTGTGAGAGAGCTCTTTCAGTTCAGCTCAAAAGCTGAGAGCTCCAAACCTCCACACCACAGTGTGGGCAGTGCTGGCAGAGCCATGTGCCTAAGAACACTGACTGAGTGCAACAGTTGGACTAATAACAGAACAAAAAAGTAAAATGGACGCACAGCGGGGACAGCCACAGCTCCACAGATGAGAAGCAGGTTGACTTCTGCCCACCTCCCTCTTATTCAAGAGTGGAAGGTGTCCACAATGCCTCTGAGGTCTTAGTGCCATGAGGGGCGGTGAGCTTGCAGCTTCAGCCACTTCAGGGTAAAGCAAATCACTTTAATATGTTAAGAAGATTAAGCTGGATAAATGTCTAGATACATTTTTTGAAAAGCCACGTAAATCTCTAGTGTTTTTATTTGGGGAGGGGCGGTATGTGAGTCAGTTGAGACGATCAACACAAACCCACCAAAACGCAACGCCATTGGCTGGAAAAAATTGGGCTTATTTGAGATTTTGCATTTTAAGCTTCTTGAATCTAAGACCATCCCACCTCTTTCTTATTATTTTTAACACCAACCTTTGGGACAACAAAACTCAGGGAAAAAAAAAAACACTGGTCACAGTTTCATGTGCTCTCTCGGCTTAGACTCAGCTGTCTTATCCTTCTTATGCTGATTTTACAGCTTTAATTGTGCAGGTCAGTGTTTTTCTTGAGACTGTTAATCTGCTGAAAGCATGTAAGAAAAAACATAATTTAAAAAAACTCAGGTTAAAGTTATGAGATTTTTTAATACAGGAGGTGGTTGAAGGCCTTTTCAAGATAGGCTTCAGGTGAATCATTAAAAGTCATATTAATTAATTGAAGCAAGTGTATTCTAAATGTGGGATGGATGACTGACTTTCTTTGCTATATTAAGAATTAGCAGTCTGAGGGTGTCCGCCTGTCAGCTCGCTGTGCTAGAAACTGAGTGTGAAAATGAAAGGGAGAAATGGAACAAATAATGTAAAGGGATTAACAAATCATTTGCATAACATTTTCTCTGCTTCCAAACTACGGGATAATGAAATTGACAAGGAAAGCAGTTTTATCATTCCCTCGGATCAATCAACACATCAATGGACCTGACTGCAACGACGATGAGCAGCCTTTTAATGTCAAAAGCAAAGCAAATTTCTTAGTCTAATTCACTTCAAAAGCAGTAAAAACAGACTGAAAATGTAACTAAACAAGTTAGGAAAAACCACAAACAGCGGCTGGATAACGCTCTCCAAAAAACTTAAAGAGAGTCTATTTTTGAAAAGATACTTTACTTTGCCTGTGCCAAACATGCATTAACCTGTTTTTTCTTACACTGTCTCCCCATCCAGAGTTAAGACAATAAGACCACTGGGGAGATGAAGGGGATGGCATTATGGAGAGTTAAGCATTATGAGCAGCCCTGAAGCTGTTCTTAAAGAAGGTGAATCAGAGGATTGGGACACAACTGTAACTAAACCCTGTGCCGGACCACAAATGAAAAGCACAAAACATTTTGGGCAAAATGCCACTAAGCCAAGCATCTGGGTCTTAAGAAAACTTCATTTGATCACTTCGAACTTTGCGATTACTTAGTTCTAAAACAAAAGAGACTGTCAGAGGAGAAAAAAGTCAATTACCTCAGCTACAAACATAAGCATCTCCCTAATTCTGACTATAAAGTTATGCACACGGTCTTCATATTTAAGCTACATTATTATACAACACAGAATCAAGAGGGAAGTTTATAGTTTATTCTATTTCTGCTTTTTTGCTGCTGGACAGAAGACATTAAGAATTTGTGCAAGTTTCTCCCTGTGTCAAAGTATGACTGAATCGTCTGCAGATCTTACAGTGATTCTCTGGCAAATGTTAGGTTTCTGTGGCTCATATAAATAGAAATTTAATCTTGTATGTTTGTCTAAGTATCCACAGCAGATGCACTTCCCATGCAGATTATGAATCTCTGAACAGATCTTGCAGTCAATGTATATGAACTGACAAGAGAGAGTTTCTGTCTGAATATTGAATAATTATGAGGCTGCACAGGTTCAGGTGGTACTTTTATTAAAGACCCGCTGCTTCACTAAGACGCTGCTATTACCTTTGCGCTGAAGCTAATTTAAATCTAATTAATGAATTTCACAACTGTCACCCATTGTCTTTAGTTTTTAAGTTTCCAAAAAAAAAGAAGAAAAAAAGAATGGCGGCAGTTTCATTACATGCTTAGTTTGCGATGTAAAAAGTTGACCATTTAAAATAATGTCCAAACAAACAAACAAAAGTTCATATTAAATGTATCAGGGATCGTTGAGTTGGCTGAAAATCTATGATCTTCCTCAAATACTGCTGCTTGCATAGAAACCTGACCATTGTCACTGGTAAGCGCATCCCAGAGCTTCCTTAATCTGTTCTTATCCTCCAATTGATAATACAACACATTTTCATGGTAATTGAAATCATATTTTACTCACAGCCAATATATAAAAGTACTGCTGCCTACGCTCTTAGAGCAAATATAAGGTGAAGGAATATCATGCGACTGCAACAACAGGGTACAAAGGGTAGTTTAAAAAATAGAATATACTATCATTACAGTGAAGGCATATGTGTAAAAACAAAAAGGAAAAGGTGATAGAAATAAAAAAAACATATAAAAATATTGCCATTGAGATATAAATGTGCCAGGTAAAGTCTCACTTACATGCATACATATAACTGCAAATATACTTTTAATTTTATTGTTTTAGATTAGGTTTAAATCTTAAACCTTGAAACATCCTGTTTAAGTACTTGCAGCAGTCCATATGCCACACAAACATGCTCAACAAGGTGCAAATTATTCTTCCGTGCAAGAAAGTGGTGGAGGTTTATTGCCTCTCTTCATTGCAATAAATATGCATCATCAATCCAGCACTCCTGGTAGCAGAAGGTTGTAATTCTTCCCTCTTCAGAAGCTTGCATGAATCATATATGTTGTGTAGTAATGGGCAATGACTGAATGGAGCGGGATACGGGTCAGCTTAACGGGGTGTTATAATGATAAAGGGGAACATTAGCTAAGGAAATAAACTCCCTGAATCCCAGCCAAACAGGCTGATTTAATCCAGTAGAGCCAAAACACCCACCTGATGACACTGAATATGCAATTAGATGGATATTGTGGTACATGCTTTACTTTTTGACCCTCACTGTCATATAAGTGTGGAGGAATTGGTATGTCTAAATATAAATCTTTGACCCTTTGCTGAATGAAGATCATCACCTACTGAAAACAGAAGCCTTATCACTGTACTATCACATCCCCAACATAAAGACCTATCAGGAATCCTGCATGGGTGGACATGTAGGCTTTCCTAGGAATGACAGGGTCTGTTAGAGAGGAACCCCACCCTCGCGTTCTCCAGCATGCCAACACAGAGGAGAGTGGGCAGCGCTGAGACGGCAGCCTGCCGTGGGCACTGCCAGGCTTAAAGCTGCCCTGTCGTCATCAGAAGCTTGCAGAAAAGAACACTGAGATTCACCAAAAAAAGAGGAGGGGGATCGTTGCATTTAAATCCTCTCTCAACGCCCCCACATGTTTTAGCAAAGCATAAAAATCATTCACGGAAAGAGAGAAAGCGAAAAAGAAAAAGATAGAGGGAAATAGAGAGGAAACAGCTATTAGCAGCAGTAAGCAAGCTCAAGAGATCATAGTGAGGCAGCTCTAATCGCAGTAATGGTTTAAACCCTCATTCCATCCACCAGATGCAAGAAATGTCTACCCAAAAACAAGGCTTTGAAATCCCCCATGTCTAAGAATGTGCCCTGTGGCTATGGTCCTTACTAAAAAAAAAAAAAAGAAAAACAGCAACTCCAAAACTGTCTCCAATTTTGGAGTAACTATGTGGTAAAGATAGCAGTGCTGTGGTCTGTGTTGTTTACACAAACAACATCAATGAAAGATGACCATCAAAATAAAGAGTAAAATAATTCCTTTAAATAGAATGTAACATACATTAACGTCACCAATCTCAGCTGAGACATCAAACAAACAAGCACCTTCTAAAATAAATAATTGAATTCATTAGTTAATTTAGAAAGACAAGATAATGATGTCCTACAAATAAAAAAAAATCAAACTTTGTAACAATAGTGCAAACAGACTTTGTATAACTCCATCCTTATTCTTGAATGCAATAGTAGGAATTTAAGTGCCTTTATAACTTACATTAGTCTGTTATATTATTAACATAATGTAAGAAAGTTAAATAAGAATTGCAAACAAATTAAAGTATAACAGTCCTTTAGGTTGCATATATGTGGGTATGTGGGTGAATACAGATAAGTACATGTATAAAAAGTACATTACTTGCATGTGTAGAGGATATAGTTACACCTGGAAGTAAAGATGGAAGACCAGATGTTTATCTGAGGGCTGAATTGAGATCCATGGGAAAAGCTATTCTTACCTGCATCTTTCTGTACATGTGTATGTAGGTACATTTTTAAAAAACTGGGCAAGACTTGGGTATTAATAATAAATAAATGAAAAACCTGCAACTTGTGTCTTTCCCAGTTAAAAATGAAAACCATTCAAACTCTATATTTAAACTAAAAAATGTAATTAAAGATTTTACAAATGTGCATGAAAGCCTGAAATAAACACAAAGTTCACAAAGGTTTAAGAGGATGGCATTCACATACAAGCATACCTGGATGACCTGCCACATGGCAAATATAAATACATACAGAGTTCCTTTCATTTTCACTCTTCTTTCATTCTACAGTATAATGTAAGCACAGGTCTATTACAAAGGTTTCCTGTCCTTAGATGAGTTTTTTGGTGCTCTTTGGTTCTCCAAAGATCACTCTGGAGAACCAAAGAGCACTTTTGAGAACATGATGAACTCACTATTCCTTTCGGTAAATTTTCGGCATTTACAGAGCATATTATTGTTGACTGAAATACCTCTGAAACAGGACAGGATTCTTTTGAAATTTTGGAAACTTTAGGAAACTTTTTAAAGCATTCATATTATACATCCATCCATCCATCTTTACATAAAAGGTATTTAGCATAGGTAGCATAAAGTAAACTTTGAAATGTTCTATGCAATCCTTATAAACCAGTCATTACTGAGTTGACTCCCAGACCTCTGATGAATGACCCGCAGTATAGCAGCACAAGAACATAATTCACAGATTCTAACTTAGTTATCTTGTGATACCAAAAGAAGTTGGTACGAATTAGGAGTAAAGTTTTTTAAATACACTTTATACAGCAAGGTGTCAAGGGAGAAAGCTACTTTCCCAATGTCTCTCTAAAAGATAATAAAAATATCCCCTTACATATACAATATGTATTAGATAGTGTCCTCGACTGTAGTGGTTTACACATTCGCCTGACAAGCAAAAGGTCCCTTGTTTGATTCCAGGTCAGGAAGGGCATCCAGCATAAAACCTCTGCCAATTACCAATGCGGATTAATCTGCTGTGGCGACCCCTTGGGGAGAATACAAGGGGGCAGCTGAAGGTACATTTCATATACCAAATATGAGGATAGAATTAGGTTATATCAAGTGTGTCTTTGGCCAATCATTTTGTCTTTGACAACAAACATCAAGGGGTTTGAGACTGGTGCAGTTTTTTTTAAACTGCTGTGATATGTTTAATTACTTCACAGGCCCCAATCACAAGGTCACTGTACTGTCCATTTTGTATATTAGAGATAAGAACAGCCATGTGTTGCATTTTTACAATATATAGTGATCATTTCGCTCTATGTAATAAGGACTGCAAATGGTGTTTCAAATAATATAACATTTATGGAACAAAATTTCAGAAACAAAAAACTTTAGCTAACCCTAAAGTGCAAAATTTTTCATTTTCATGAAGCAGTATTTCAGCCCTTCAACAGTTTCATAAGTTAACATATTTATGAAACTAAGTTCATGTCAAAGACGTACCATAGGGCCTTCCAACTTAAAATTTCTAAGATTTCTAAAAAGGTCTCCATTCATCCAACCCTGATTAACACTTTATCTTTACTTAAGAGCTTAAATGTAATCAAGCCATGTTTTCATAGTTTACTCAGATTAATCAATACATATTCCACTCACATCACAGTAGATGCTTTTGAAGATGCAGATCTGAAGCAGGATTTCTAAAAATGCTTCATTAGCACACATGCCAGGTTTTTTATAACACATAAGTTCAAGTGGTGAACAGTAGCTCTAAAGTTTGGACACAGAAATCTGCAGTTTTTGTGATCCTTTGCTTTTGTTTTTGGTCATGAGCACGTATTTAGATTGAGGTTTTTGGGACTACTGCCCATTGTGTTCTATTACAATTACTCAGCAGGCATGCATCCCGTCCCAGTAATGAAGTGGGTGTTACAGTGGGTGGATTTCAGCGGCCACTATTCTGTACTCCTGCTATTGGGTACAAGGGCAGTGTGGCAGAGAATAGCAGCAGCGCTGGCAGCATGGCATGGTGACAGAAAGCGTGGTGGACCAGCAGACCAACCACAGAACCACGGGTGACAATCTTAGCCTTCAATAGTGTGTGTTTACATAAGTGTCAGGAGAAATAGGGAATTGAGAATTTCAGAGCCGAGTAAATAAAGTTTGTATTGATTTAATCTCACATGTAATCTGTTTTTCTGTCTGACACTGATTCTAGCAATAAAAGAGAATCATGTAAGACAGCATTATAGATAATACGACCATAGATCAAATGGAGTTTGGGCAAGAGAAGGGCAATAGATCATGTTCAAGCTAGACTGCTTAGCTCTGGAATTCATAAACTACCTCCTAACTCGAGGCGGCTTTCAATTTAAGTTTTCAATTTACAGATGTAGGATTTTCAACAGTGTTTTAGCAGAATGGGTTGCATGTTTCTTTCAATCTGCTGCCCAACACTGAAACTACACAGAAATTGATCCACTGATAAGTAATAATAAAAAAATTAACTACCCAGATCATGTGAATTAGTCTCTGTAACCCTTTTAAAGAACTATACAACATGCCCAGCCATATGAACTGACAACACATTTTCTAAACTTGCTTCTCTTTTTAGTCTATGTTGTATAAAATGTATTTATAATAATGTACTTTTAATGTCATGCTCTTCTTACAAGCAAATGTCCCTGCAAACTTCCTTATCATCAATAAATAGCACTGACGGTGTAACTTCTCCATCTTTTCTGTACCAAAATAATCTCAAATGTTAACACTAACCAGAATTTTGAAACTGTAGCTTTAAATAAACAGTTTCTAATTACACTGGACATTTTTAAATTTCAATTTAAAATCAGTCTTTCTCATATTGTTTTGTCTCCAGGTCAGTATATTTTTAAACTTGAAATAAAAAAAACTCATATTACACATTATCCACCCTTAAAAGATATAGTTTCAAACAGAGTTTCTTTAATGCATGCACACATTTGCTTGTTGTCTGTTGTAGTTTGTTTAAATAACTGCAACTAACAACTAACTGAGGAAGGCAATTTATTGTTTGTCACTTCCCTGGTATTAGGACATATGGTTTTTTTATAGTTTGCCTACCAGTTAAAAGAGAATTAAGGACCCCAAGAGATATTACCAACTTTACAATTTATGTAATCTAACATCTTTACATAAACTATAAGCGCAGATACAACATAACCTTTGTTTAACACAATTGTTTTTTGACGGGCTTACAATTATGGGGTAATGACACCCCCCTCTGGTGTCAGAGATTACTGCAATGAAACAATGATCAGTGCAGTTAATGCAGATAATAGAAAAGGGCATATATTCTATATTCTATATTTTTTAAATGTTCTGATGTTTAAAAAATACATTTATTTCATCCTTACAATTCATCAATTTTTTAATTCACATTATGTTTCTTCGGACTGTAACCCAAGATCTCTTTTGCTTATGTACACAGGCAGACTTTTTTATCTATCACTGCTCTCTAGTGTTAAAAATAAGCATGTGCATATTGGCCAGTATATAACTCAAGCATTCACATGTATTTTAATCAGTAAGCTATTTGTGTTCTGTGCTACGACAGTAGCTGGAAAGTGAAAATACTCATATTATACAACCCTCATTGGTGGAATTATTAATCACTGTTCACATAAATACAGGCTTACAGGTGATATTTTACTGCTCTGAAATCCTGTAAATGACACATTCAAGCACCACTTACCTTCTGTGCACTAGAGAAGTAAACCTTTGGGGCTTTCCAAACTGTGCTGACTTTCTCTCTGAGGTCCTTCGGGATTATGAGGCATTCTTTGATGTCCAGCTCTGGATAGATCACTTCTAGTCCACCACTTTATTAAAGAGAGATATAAAGTATGAAACTGACTATCCAGTTTTGTATTGCGTTGTATACTAAGGATAAAGTGCACAAGGGGTGTATTATGAAGCAAGTTTAACATAGCCAGTGGCTTGTACTATGCAGCAGGACTTTGGTCACCTCAGCGTTAATCTTGGGTTTTCACTATTACTGAGGTGGTTTACTTCTCACCGGAGTACATTGCTTATGCTGCAGACCTAACCGCCTCTGGAACACAATATTTTTGACGTAGGAAATCCACAGATCTGAAATCACTGAATCTTGACCAATGAATTCCCCTGAGAACAGCTTCACCGATCCCAAAAGGCCCTTTGGACATCTGTGCGCAGAGAGTAAGAGCCTCTAAAGCCCTTGAGTTTTCTACTTCTTCTTTTGGCTGCTCCCGTTAGGGGTCGCCACATCATCTGCCTCCATCTCACCCTATCCCTTGCATCCTCTTCCCTCACACCAACCCTCTGCATGTCCTCCTTCACTACATCCATGAATCTTCTGTGGTCTTCCTCTTCTCCTCCTCCTGCCTGGCACCTCTGTCCTC